>JALKBU010000016.1:0-136975 GCA_023091735.1 Trichomonas tenax
GCCACTTATACCACTGGATAGACAACTATCAATATGTACATGAAAGTACTTTCAAATCGAAAAAATATTGATCAGATAAAAAGTTATGAAGGTCGCGGGACTACACCGCAGAAGGAAAAATACTGCCCATAAACAGACATTTTTTATATGAATTCTGCTAATCTTCAAACAATTTCTGAGACTAAAGTTCCCTCAGTGTTTCTTAAACATGTCCAAGCAGAGAAAGTTATATTTGACAAGGATTTTTCAAAATTAGATCCAATTAGTGCTTTTAATAAGCTATGCATATTTCTTGATGATAATTTATGCAGCCTTAGGTATATCAAGGAATTAATTCGAATTTCATTTATCAGGAACTTCAAGAATTATGATTTTTATTTACAATTATTCAAGATGTGTAAACTTTATAAAAGCAACAAGTCAAGTTCAACAGAGCAAATATTCGAACAGGCAAAAATTACAGAACAAAATCCAATGGAGAAATACATTAACATATTGGATAAATCATATTCATATGTTGATAATTAAAATATAAAATCAATCAATCAAATTTGATCATTATTAAATAACGAAATCAATAAATATCATTTCGTCATCATTAGGTTATAAAATTAATCAATTTCAAATGATATTATGGACGCTTTTTGCCACGGCGTCTCAGGGCGTCCCAGCTGTAAACCATTCAAAATTAAATTCAATGGTTTATGGCGTCCTCGACGAAATGTTTTTGACGTTTCGCGTCCCCAAATGAACGACAAATGCGGAAAATTTTCGATGTGTTTTCGGGGGGCGCAGCCCCCGCCTATTAAAGATGAGAGTTGGTGAAGCTTAACAGCACTTGTACGAAACACAATCACTGAAGAAAGCACTTCTTGTTGGGGTTTTCGTCGGGGACGCTGAAGTTCATTTGGTGACGCGAAGTCTTGAAAAAAATCGTCGGGGATGCCATAAACCATTCAATTTTGAATGGTTTACAGCGGGGACGCCCTGAGACGCTGTGGCAAACCAACATCGATATTATTTATTCTCAATTAAAATCAATCGATTTCATATGATATCAATTAATCTCATTTATTCATTATATTGATATGAAATATATCAATCTCATTTACTCAACATATTGGATATGTCATTCTCATATGAAACTCCATTATCAATCGCAATTGAAAATAGGTGCTTTGAAATTGTTCAATTTCTTGTTAAACATGGAGCAGATGTCAACTTAACTGCCACACATTAACAACATATGGTTTTCATTATAATATAGAATCGACCACTCTCTTTTGATTAACATTATGATTTGGAATCATTCAACTTCTCATGCTTATCATTATAATTCCAATCTCCTTTGCAACTCGCTATTAACGAATCAACTCCTGAAATAATTCAATTTTTAAATCAAGATAAGCTTTCATTCTCAAATAAATAAACACATATTTAAACTAAAGAAAGATTACTTTTAAAATGCTATACTTACACTTATTGTAATTTCCTTGAATATATAAATCATCAATTCATGATTCCAATTTTCAATTCCTATAAAAAAGTACAGCAAGTGTTCTCAAACATATATTTTCATCAATTTTAAATGAATTAAACATGCGCAAAATTATTGGGGAAGGTGCAGAAACTTATTTTGATTGTATACATTGCTCATTATTGGTAAAATCAAGGAAAATACCCAATGCATAAAAAGGGCTCTTCCAAAGCGATACAATTGGGCTAAAGAAACCTTAAACTGCATAGAATGATAATACGCAAACATAACAAAATAATGAAACATGTAATTCATTAATCCAGAAGTGGGACAACTTATTAAAATTGAAATTTGAGTCCCAAAAATTTGTCCACAAGTTTATGTAGTCCCGTATATGCTATGTAATAAACTTCATTGGAAAATAAGAATTGGCAATTCGTACCTATAAAAAAATGATGTCACGTAAAGTTAAAATTACGTGTCAATTCGCCACATTTCACTTTTTTCTCATGCAGTTCGAATATCTCGCTGAACTAGGGAAAGAGTACAAAAAATTCACAGGTTTTATGGTCAACGACCAGCTTAGGTTTCCAGCGAGCGAGGCAGTTACACTACTTTCCAGTGAAGATATCTGCCTTCCGATTGATGATCCAAGTTCTCCAATAATTTCAGCGTTTATCGAAATCCTAAAAAGCCCAAAAGGTCTCAAAACATCGCCTAAACTAGTTTCAACTATGTGTACCGTTGCAAATAGCGAAATTATTCAAGGAAATGCTTTAAATGAAATATTAAAAGTCATAGAAAGCAATGCTGAAAAGATGGAAATGGAATCAGGAATAAAAATCATCCAAATGTCAACGAATTTAGCAAAATCTCACATTTTCGAATTAAAAATTTTCCAAAGCATTTTATCTCTCGTTCTCTCACTGTCGACAAATGCCAATGAATACGTTATGACCAATTCTCAAGCTGCTTTTGAGCAAATTCTGGAAACTTTTATTGATGTAATCGAAACTCAAAACGACGAATTGAATGCAATAATTAAAATGGATATAAATGATGCGTTTCACAGTTCCGTGCAGTATAAAGAAAATAGTCCAATTACAGAAAAAGAAAAATATATTTATGTTATTATCAACGATTTACTGAAAATTTCTAAATCAAAGCCATCAACTTGGATTACACCTCACAGATTTTCTTCAAAAATGGCTTATTCTATATTAGAAGCCATTTTTACAGAACATTCAGAATTTTTCATTTCACATTCGCCTCTTCTTTTTTTAGTTTCACGTGCATTTGAAGAATCATCATCAAATTCAATTCCTCTTTCATTTATTATCAATCTTTGCTCAAAATATATCGAATCTCTTCCAAATGAATGCTCAAATCTGTTTTCTTTTCATTTATCACAGATGAAACAAAGCCACCAGGAGCTGCTCTATTCATTACGCTTCTTTAGAGGGTTCATTCTCAAAGATCAATCGAATATCGTGAGATTTTATCAACAAGTTGATAAAAATGGACAATTAATAACAGATTTGATTCATCGTCTTCTGACGCTGTTCGAAGAGAGAGGTGAACAGATACAAACTCTTCACGTAGGATTCTCGCAAACAAGTGATTCTCTCATCAATACAACACCAATTGATATCACTTGTTTCATCATCAAATCTCTGTTCAAAACTTCTACAACAGATCTTGTTGACATCATTTTGAAGATATGGTCGGACACATTATCAATATTAACAATTGCACTACCTCTTGCTGACCAATCCTCTTCTTATATCATCTTGCAATCGCTTCATTTCTTGATTGTTTTGACGAGCGATCTCAAACTTGATGATCCGCGCGGCTCTGCGATTTCAACAGTTGTTAATATTGCTGCCGAAGAAAAAACATATTCAGAACAACTCAGGTCAACAGCCGTTGATACAATTTCTGCAGCAATTGAAGGCAGTCCTCATGTTTTCAATGATCATTGGT
The DNA here is from genome assembly GCA_023091735.1 of Trichomonas tenax. NCBI lineage: Eukaryota > Parabasalia > Trichomonadida > Trichomonadidae > Trichomonas > Trichomonas tenax. The sequence continues at coordinate 3,461 of JALKBU010000016.1, forward strand.
CGAGAATCATCAATGCGTTGTCACTGTACAAAACCGAACTCTCAGATTTATTATTTTCGCTCCAGCTCGCTTTAGACAATATCGTTGAGCTTGAGTTAGCTCTCATCTATGTTAAGACTTCCAGCAGTGGCGACACACGTCAATGGGCTCTCGATTTCTCTTCTGCTTTACTTTTCGTTAACAGAGAAAGATTTAATGATATATGGTCAAGAATCGCATCACTGTTTTACGATGGACATGCAGACAGTGCCGACAGTCTCCTCAACCTTGTAAACGAAGTTCTCAGTGTCGACACGGAGACAACATTGTGTCCAAGTATCTATGAAGCAATGTCCGATAAACATCTTCCAGATGAATCTCGTGAATCATTCATTTCATGTATCTATGTCATCATCTCTGAACGGAGCACATCCGTTAAGCAATCATGGCCTTATATCATTCGCAGCCTCTCTCCACTCAATTTCACTTCTCCACTGCTTGTTGAGAAAGCTTTCAGATGCCTTCAACTGTTATGCAGTGATATGCTATTTTACTTGACAGAGGAGTGCCAAGTCATCACTTTTTCACTGATATTCGATTTCGTTAAGCAAGATGCGGATATTAACATTGCTTTATCTTCACTGACATTGCTGTGGAATGCAGTATCTAATGCAAAATCAGTAGAGACATGGAAACATATTCTTTCAAAAACTGCTGATGTCATCAGTGACGAAAGACCAGATATATCACTCGCAGCAGTCAAAACACTATTTTCTCTCATTATTTCTAACGCAGTAACACTTAACGAAGAAGTGTTTGAGCATCTTACAGATCTATTCTCACAGATTCTTGATAAAATTGTTGACAGCGATGCAGCAACACAGCAATTAATGATTTACGAAACAGCGCATTGCATTCACACTCTCATTTCTAATTTCACTAAAGTTGACGAAAATTACTGGAGAACAATTCTCGCAGCGTCAGAGAGATTCATGTCGACGTGCAGAAAGAGAGATTCAGTTTGCGCTGGATTCTCTTTCTATGAGGAATTCTTTGCTGTTAAATTAAGCGAAGAGATGCACATGGCTTGTTTCGATAGTTTCGATAGATTAGCAAATTTATATATCGAAAGGGAATCTCCTAATTGCGTCATATTCGGAAGCTTTGGACGTGCAATAAGGAACATTCTTCCAACGCAAATGGAAGCAAGCAACGATGAAATGAAGAGATGGACATCTTTGTCGCATACATTGATCTTTGGATTACATTGCAAAGATTTCCTTCCACCGACTGTTCACAAAACATTTGATGCAATAGATTTGTTGCTGCCGAACAGAGATTGCGTTACTTTCACTCTCATCAAGCACTTAGTTGAGTGTGCCGCTTATATAGAAAATGAAAGACTCACAGAAGTTTCTTTGGAGCATCTTCTTCTTATCTGCGAATCGAAGATTACAGAAAGTCAGTTGCCAACAGTCTTCGATATTTGCCAGCCCTTGTTTTCACTGCAGCACGCTTCTTGCTTATTATTGCACTTCATCGACAGAGATATCGATATTCATGGTTGCAATGTTGAATTATTTTCTCGTTCATTGATTGAAATTGCTAAGAGTGAGTCATCGATTGCACAAAGAGCCTGCGACAATGTTCTTAAGATCCTTAAGTTCACAGGAATAGACACAAAGCTTTTATTCTTAGAAGTAGCAAAATCACGTCTCACGACATTAACTGAAATCTGGAGGAGATTTGTTGACCCAAGAAGTGAAGAATATGATGCAGAAACGGCCAAACAGATCGGAACAGCATTAATTAACAACATTGGAGGAACTTTGAGGCAATGCTCAGACGACGAAGAAATCATTCACGCGCTTTCATTCATTGCTTCTGCAAAAATTGATGATTCATTTAAGCAATCGCATGTTATGCTTTTGATGCCATTCCTTGCTGACCTCGTTTTGCACCCAAGCACCGATGTTAGATTGAAGATTAGAGAAGTACTGCTTTGCCTTGTTGAAGAACAAAAATAACAATATATTGGGACATCGTCTCGATGTATTTTTTTTTTAATTTTTGTATTATATAATAAAGTTTATTGTATTGATTAAACATATTTATTTAAATATACAAACAAATTTAACAAATTTGAGCAATGAGTTCGTATTCTTCTGCATTGTCAAGCATTTTTGAAATGAAATCATTCCAATTATTCATCTTGTTGAGATTTTCGATCGTTTTTGATGAATTTTGGAGCTCTTCAGCAGTTTTACGAATGTCGCTGTTTAAGTTAATTAAATATTCAATGAATTTGTTGATCATATCAAATCTCTTCTTCTTAGAGTCTTCATCTTTCGATTTCTGTGAATAAATCTTTGTTTTCTCTGCAATCGAGTTTTCGAGTTTATTAATTCTCGATTGTTTCAAACTCAATGTAGTTTCAAGCTTCGATATTTCAGTCTTTAGATTGCTAACACTTTTTGCATGGCTTTTCATAAATGATGAAGCAATTGTCGATGTTCTGCGGTATTCTGCGCTGATGAATGTGTTTCTTAATTCCTCGGTTTTAATTTGTGTTGAAAGAGTTTTATTTGAGTCCAACACAAAGCTGAGCTTTGATTTATATCCATCAATGAATATTGTCTGTCTTCTTGTTGTCTCTTGAATATCTTTATCATCAGTATTGAGTTTAACTGATTTTGCAGCTTTGTATTCATTGATTATAACTTTTTCATCTTTGTGTGCGTTATTTATACTTTCTTTCAGTTTCTTGTATTCATCAGTCATTGATTGCATAGTTTTTGTATAATTCTCATTTTCAGCATTCATTTTGTCGACTTCTTTTTGCGCTTCTTTGAGATTTTCGATACTTTTATCAACTTCGATTTTGACGACTTGAAGTTCTTGATCGATTTTATCCAAATCTTGTTTAAGGTCAATCTCGCTCTCTTGTGACTTTTCTATAATGGACTCTGCTTCGAACTGCTCCACATCTGTCTTTTTTTGGAGTTCACGCGTTGTCTTTAGTTCTGTTTCAACTTCATTCGTTCGATCTTTCGCTCTTTTGTTCGTCATTTCGATATTTTTGTAAAATTCGATTCGCGAGCGAATTGTTTCGTGATAATTCTTCTTTTCTTCGATCACTTGGTTGTACTCTTTGGTTTGCGCATCATCTATTTTGCGTTTCTCTTCAAGAAGCGAATTTATCTTATTTAATTTTGCATCTGTTGACGAAATCTTGCTTTGGATATTAAGAATTTTATTTTCTCGATGCTTATAAGTTCTTTGCATATCAAACTGCAGTTTTTCGATCATATGAGATCTTTCTTGATATTTCGATATTTTCCCACGAGTTTGCGTAATAAGTGTGTTATATTCATTATTTTTGGTGAGTATTTGATTCTGCCGCTGTGATAATTGTTGTCTTAATGATTCTTTCTGTGATTTTAGTGAATTAATATTATTTTGTATTGAATCAACATAAGTTGTCTGTTTTTGTATTTTCTGTGTCAGCGGCTGTATATCTGTTTGCAAAGATGTGATTTCTTTATTATAAGTTTCGAATGTTTTATTATCAGCAGGTTCTTCTTCTTTTGTGGGGTTTGATTGTGAAGATTCAATAAATTTTGTATGTTTTTCTAATTCCGTTGTATTTAGTTCGTGTTGCTTTTTTATTTGTTCAAAAACTTGATTATTCGTTTCAATTGTTTCTGCATTGTTTTTATTTTGTTCTAAAATCATTTCATATTCCTGTGTGAGGTCTTTGTCATATTCCTCGAGTTCTTTTAACTGTTCTGCGTATTCGTTATTAAAATTTTCTTTTTCTTTCTTTAATTGTGTATCGATGTTTATCAAATTTGACGCGTATATGTTTAGAGTTCCTGTTCTTTGTTTGATTTCTTCAACTTGAATTTTACATTTCGCTGCAAATTGCCTCAAAGTTGATTCTTTTGCGTTGATTTCAGAGATACGAGCTGAGATGTCATCGGGGACGTTATCGAGACTCTTTTGGACAGCTTCATACTCATTCATTTCCTCATTAAAATTCATTTCGAAAAAGTTTGAAAAATAAACGTCTTTTTTCGATATCAAACAATATCAATGGAATTTCATTTGCTGCAATAGGAAAAGCCTATTGTTGCAGAATCAAGATATTTCAATTGCTCAATTCTCAAAATCACTCTTGTAAAGCAACATCATGAGTGTCGGACAAAAGTGTACTATCGTCTTTTGACATTTGACATTTTACATGACAAGTTATTCCTTCAATCATTGCAATTTAGCGATTAGGTCATGTTACCAAAATTTTATACTTGCAAAACATAACCAGTGCGTTATGATCAATGAGCAGCAACAAATACAGCTCATTGATCTGGTTTAGTATATCAATTCAATAATGATATCAACAAATCATTGTCATAAAATAAATGATTTTCATGGAACTTAGTGATATTATTTAAAAAAAAAAACAATACAAACAATACAAAAAAATTAAACAAACAAAAAATTAATCTTGAGGACGAAGTTCAGGAAGCATTGATTGAGGCTTTTGCACTTTCTTTATCTCCTTCATGTTTAGCCATGGGTGCTGCAAAAGCTGAGAAGCTGTTGTTCGCGCAATTGGGTCCCAAGTGAGGCACCTGGCAATGAAATCTTCGTAGACGGGATCATTGATCTTCAGGGCCTTCGCGAGATGCAATGATCCAGGTTTTCTGTTTCGTATAGATCTGCTCTGTTTTAATTTATAATTTTCATCAAAGAACTCGCTGCGGCGCTTTCCCTGCTTCACGAGACCTGCGTTTGGATGACCGAGGACTTCAGATATCATTGAAAGTTGATCAAGTTCATTTTCGCCTGGAAACAGAGGCTTTCCGAGAAGCAATTCGACAACAATCAAAGCAAAGCTCCAGATATCCATTGGAGGTCCATATTTCACTCCTATCATGACTTCTGGTGCTCTATAGAAGCGGCTCTGAATGTATTCATACTTCTGGTGCCCGTAGAAGCAGGAACTGCCGAAATCAATCAATTTACAATGTGATTTGTTATCTTGACAAACTAAAACGTTTTCTGGTTTCAAATCACAGTGAACGATTCCGAGCCTGTGGCACTGCTCTATGCCGTGAAGCATTTCAATCGCATATTGCTTAACTAATTTCACAGGAAGAGGGCGATATCCGTTAGCTTGAGAAATTTCGTAAAGATTCTTACCAAGGATCTCATAAGTGATACAAATGTGGGATCTGAAAATGAAAAAGTCAAACGCACGAACAATAAAGGCAGAATTTGATTTATTAAGTTTGGCGAGAATTTTTGCTTCAATTTGACCTTGCACATGCATTTGGTCTGTACTCACGATGACTTTTACCGCGACTTTTTTCTTCGCTTTGTGATCATAGCATTGCAAAACTTGTCCAAAGGCTCCTGCGCCAAAAGAAGACAATATTTCGAATCTATATGCTAAGTGGTCTCCGTTGATTATCTTATAATTGTCGTTTGAGTCATCAAAACCAATATTATGTTTATCATTTTTGTTTGGTTGGATTTTTCGACTTCGTTGACCCAAGAAAAAGATTTCCGGGAACTGACTGATCTCCGTTCGTTCGAAATTTGTAAGCAAAGGCGAATAATTTTGAACGGCGTCCTGTGGCGAAATCGGTCCGTTTGGTATAACGGGGCTTAAAACGGAATTTCCCGATCGCGCAGACACGGGTACGGCCTTCTTGAAGCGTGGGTTCTGCGTATTCGGCTGATTTCTCGTTGTTTGCGGAACTTGGTCCGGCTCGACGACTTTCTGCTGCTGGACGTGCCTCCTCCGCGGCGGTTTGTCAACTGGAGGCGGCTGACCTGGAATTGCCGGATAATGTCTCACATTATGCGCAATAACTCCAAGCATTTAAATTTAATTAATTGACAAAATCTTTGTCAGACAACATTTTTATATATTTACATGTCATTTTATTTCAACAGCACAAAACAGGTTTTTGCCTACGATGCTCCAAATAGGAGGCTAAGATTCTTGCTTTTACAAAGTCGATAATATATACTTTGCTAAGCAACAATGCATGTGAGTTGAGCAACAATGATTAGAGTTTAATCATAAAAGTAGAAAATATGAGAAAGCTAAAAAGGAGGGAGAGAAGGAAATAAATCAGTACAGTTTTGATCTAGCGATTTCTCTTCGGAGACCTTGGAAATTTTTTAAAAAGTTCCCTCCACACTCCCATTTGGAGCACCACACTGAATACTTATATGGATGCGCCGTGCTTGAGGAGCAGATTTTTGATTTCCTGATTTTTAGCAAGAGAAAGAGGAGTCATTCCATTATAAATTCTGGACATCTATTCCAGGAATTGTCAACAAGAACTCACAAGCATCAGGTTGCCAGCATTGTGCAGCTTAGTGTATTGTTGCTATTTTTGAGCAATTTGAACAGTTCACATTACTTTTTGGAAGCCGAGTTATATACGTCAGAGCTTCGAGATCTCTAATTCTGGAAAATTTGAGTAATGCAATCATAGTTTTATTATCACTGTAGTCTGCACCTGCTTCAATAAGCATTTTAACTAATCGAAAATTATATTCATCTGCCGCATATTCAAATAATGTTTTTTCAAACGTGGTAATTTTGTAAAGATTGTTTTTAACACAGTATTCAATTGCAAGTTTACAATTATTAAAAATATCGTAGATTTCACGCAACACTTCAAAGCTGACCTCAGAACATTTAAGATGTTTCAACGATTCAATGATCTCAGACTCACTTTCATCCGGAGTCGTCCTATTACTCATTGAATAAAAAGATGTTTACATTTTCCCATTGTTACGTTCTATTGTCTCAGAACTCGACACCAGTATGAAGCATCAATGAAAAAATCACTTCTGGTGTTATTACTCACAATGAAAATAAATTTAGTATTTGCTTCATTTTTTTTTTCAGCAATGATAATTTAAAAAAAATTTTATAAATTGAAATTTCAAGAATATATTTAAGCCATTCCTTATATCATCTATCTATAAGAAATACGTATTTTTGCTTGATTCAATATCATTTATCCATTTAAATCGAAAATATAAAAATATTCATGCGCATTCAATTCAAATTTTCCAAGCTTTCAAATGAATAATACTCTATTAGGTATATTTTAAATTCATGAAAGAATTACTGGTATAATTCTTCTCCAAAATGACCAAATATCATTCCAAAGCTTGTAGTGATAATATAGTTTGATGATTGAGAATATAGAGTCTTATGCTATATGGAACTCATGTGATTTTTTTTCTGTTGACTTTGAAAAATGAATCGCAGCCAAAGATTCGGAAGCAGATGATTATCGTAGTATATATATATATTTATTAAACAAACAAAAAACATAAATAAAAGGGGTTAGATCTCATAGAATGACTGTCTTCTTCTTGATAATGAAGTATTTTTACCAATATTGCAAAGTGGCGCGAAAACAACCATCACATTGAGAAGGATTGAGATCAAGCCAACAAGCAACAATGGAAGAATCATAACTCCGCCAAGGAAGAACCTGTCATTGATATCGATTTCTTTTGGAGTTGGAAATTTGCAATCTCTATTTTCAATGCATTTCCTATCTCTAAATCCGTAATGATATAATCTGTTGGAAGATGTTAAGTAGTTCTCAGTTGTGATGAAGTCGATCATTCTATCATACATTTCATTAGCTATTTCATGACCAACTTCAATAGGCTCCGATGTGTTCTTTCTCAAGCATGTTGGGAATGATGCTGTTTCATAGTAATGCGCTCCATCAACATCACTCGTGTGCGTCTTGAGAAGTGATGCACCCTCTCTATAGTCGGCTAAGAAAGTTGTTAAAGAATATGATTTCCAGCTTTCAATGGTCTGGATCATATCTTTTCTATTCTTCAAGAGATCAAAAGTAAGATCAATAATGTTCCTGCTTCTTCTATGTGTTGGAGGAACTTCTGTTCCATTGATACGCGCAAGAATATCTTCTATAGTGTAAACAAGATCATTGTGGTCTGTTGGGATTTTCAGAGTTTTTCCAGATATTTCATTCAAGTGCAAAATGCTCTTTATCTTCGGATCATCGCCGAGATATCCAATTATTGCACCTGTCGTGAAAAAGCTATCTGTACCGCTGGATCCTCTTGCGCAGTCTTTGGCATATATTACACCATCTCCATAATTGTATCCTTTCTTCATAATAGGAACATCATTGACACCACTTTTTCCTGTGATGACAAAGATTGTGTTATTATTGGTCTTTGACAAGAAGTCCAGAACTCTCCCGACTTGATATTTATCCGCATATTTGGCCATCTGTACAAATCTTTGTAATCTATATTCAGATGACGATGAACTCAAATCTTGATCAATTGGCTCATAAAAGCGCTCATCATCAAATCCTTCAAAAGGCTGTGTTGTCTCTACACCTTCAAATATGGCAAAGATTGGTTGCGAAGATTTTTCCCATTTCGCGACAACTTGTTCAGCAACAATCCTATCTGGGTAAACATCGTTCTTAATAACCTTAGGATAGTCGTTTTTTTCAACATTGAGATCATGAATATTGTCAGATGAAACTTTATAGGTTTTATCGAACCATGTTGGAAAGTCGATGCTATCAATTGATTCTGCAACAGACTTAATTTCTCTTTCATTGCATTGTCTAAGTCTGTGTCTGAGATAAATTATATCATCACTTACATCATGTGTCAAATTATTGCAGTTGAGCTTATACATTGCTTCTTCGCGTGCTGTTCGTCTCCACACCCAATATTTTTCTTCCGATGCATCAATTGGCTTTCCGCTGAAGTAGAAAGTCTTGTAGCCTCCTGAATGGAGGAAAGATGGAAGATCATCAGAATTCAAGAGATATCCATCATGCATATTAGAAAATGTTTGGGAAGGAGGAATTCCAGTCATTAAAGAATGCCATCCATGATCTGACGGACTTCCAAGTGATGTCATACCTGAAAATGATACACCAAGTTCTTGGAATTTACCTATAATAGGGAAGTTAATGCGATTTATGAACGGCTTTGATGAAATAAGATGTTTTCTGCTGCCTTCTTTAGCAGCAACATGTTCTGTGATGAATTCTTTTGAAAATAAGGGATATATTGGTGTGAGACCCTCAAAAAGCAAAAACACGATATTGGGAAGCTTAGCAACAGGTTTGTGCTGTGATAACTTAAAGTTTTGGCACTTTTGAGAATCTTTATTATATGCACAAAATGCTTCGATGCCAGAATGAATAGCAGGGAACTCAGGATCTGGTCTTTCATCGAGCCACATACGTCCTGGAGGAAGATAATGACGTGAATTATTAACTAATTTTTCTTTATTGATTTTCTTTCTGTCATAGTGAAAAACATTTAGCTGAGAAGCCTGCAAATATGTTAGCTTAGAGTATTTTGAAATACACGAAAATGATGGAACAAAAAATATAATTAATGTTGTAATAACGGATAAAGATGCCAGATAGTGAAACACTTTTGCTATAGAGTCGAATTCATACTCATTTATGTCATCATTTTCTGGCAGTCCATATCCCAATATTTTTGAAGGAAAAGAGGCAATGTGCGCTTCCGATTTTGATATGTCGTTGATGATTTTGCTGATCCTATGGAACAAAAGATTCAACTGAATGTAGATCCATCCACAAAGGAAAAATAATGAGACATAGAAAAAATGCTTATTTTGGAATATAAGATTTTCAATCATCATAACGAAATCCCTTGCCACTGGTTCATGTTTTGTATGAATATTTATGGGTGCAGAGAAAGTTTGAAAATCAGTGGATCTTCCAAACAAGACTCTGAACGTTGTTGGTAAAATATACTGCATTTCGTTGTATATTGATGTGTAATTTACAAAATTTAGTATGAAAATCGATAGATAAATTCCGTAATAGAAAATTTTGACGAAAAAACTTGGGAAATGATAGTTGACAACGAAGTACCTGTCAGACCAATAATGAAAACACGCAATTAAGCAGAATTCTGAGATTTGGTGGATTAATGAGATCATCCAATTGGAATAATTTCCGAAAGGATGGGAACTGAACGGCGGAGTAAGAAGAGCGATCCAAAGATATAGATAAATCGTCGGAAAGCTGCCGAAAAGAAAAACAATCCAAGGAGTTAATGTGCGTTTCATAATATTATGTTACAAAATCTGTCATGTAAATTTAAACACTTGTGAAATATTTGTCAAGTAAATTTTTCAAAATATTGAATATGCTAATCCAAAATTTTCTGACTTATCATATCTGACAAATAATCGTTAATTTTGACACGTAAGTTTACTTGATTTTTATATTTGGCATGTAAATAATATTATGACACGTAAATGATTTTTATGACAAAAATATGAAACTTTATCAACAAACAAAAAATCTAGACTAATCTAGAAGATAAAGATTGTTATCATAGCATCCACATATGATTTGGGAAGGATGTCTTGGCGACCACTGGCATTTTGATATAACTTGATTGTTGGTGGTGCCAAATGTCTTTACTTGCATTGCACTCTTCCAGTTCCAAATATGAATGACACCATCTTTATCTCCCTGAACTAAGAATGTTCCATCTGGTGAGAAAGATGGCCTGCATGGGAAGCTTTGCGTTTCACAGCCAACAAAAGACCTATTAGTATCTGCTTCGATAGATTTGGATGTAACTTTGAAGACAGCAAGCTCTTTGGCGGCCATCTGTCCTACAATAACTGGCTCCTTTGGATGTGCAGCGACTGCAGTGATTGCAGACATCCACGGCTCTTGAATGGAGCAAAGTGGCTTGTCATTGCCGAGCTCCCACAAAGCAAGTGACTTATCTTCTGAAGAGCTCACGAAGTACTTTGAACCAGGCAAGAATGCAATTGAGAGACATGATTGCTTGTGGAAATTGTAGACGAGGCACTTTTCCTTGTTACCATCTAATCTGAAGTCATAATGAACCAAGCTTCCGTTAGAAAGAGTGACAATGAGTTCATCATTGTGATCTTCTGTAGGAGGGATTGCAATTCTAACAGGAATTTCATCCAAAAGGATGTTGTTGTATACATTTCCATGATCAGTATCCCATAGCTTAAGTTTCTTTCCGAAGCAAACACTTGCAAATTTCATACCATCGCGTTGGAAAGCAACATCTCTAACGCCATTTTGATGGCCTATATATGACTGAATGCACTGCATATCGTTGAAAACACTCCAAATTCTGATGGTCGAGTCTAATGAGCATGAAAGGAAGTAATGACCGTAATCTGGGATCATTTCAACATTTGTGACTTGAGATGTGTGATAGCTGTAAGTGTGTAAATTGACTTTTGGCAAACAACACTCATGTGGCATAATTTGTAAATTAAGAGGCGGCTTGACCCAGCTTCGTCCTAAGTGGTCCTTATGGTTGATAACGTTGAACCAAATGGCAGTGTCTTCGAGCTCTTGGTTACCAACGAGAGGCTTCCAAGTTCTATTCTTGAGTTTTTGAGCGTATGCAACTCTATCAAATATCGGAGTTTCTTTTTCTGGTGCTTTGCTTTCATCCCATGGAATTATTCTCTTATGCTGATGTGTTTTGTCCGATTTCGATTTTTCTTTCTTTTTGTGATGCATTTCTTTCCAAATAGAATCTAGCATTGATATTTCCTGTCGATCTTTTATCTTCTTCTGTTCCATATATTTGTCCTGCTCTGTTGTAGGCAAATTTGCTTGAATATATTGCGATTGTTTCGGCTTTTCACTGAACAAATCAGTGTTAATAACCTTGGGAGCGACATTTACACTGACTTTCTCTCTAAAAGTATAACCTAAGTCATCATCTGATGATTCTTCAATCATTTTTTAGAAAAAATATGTGAGTCAATTTTTTTTGTCACCTTTATTGTCAAAATTATTGTCACTTTTAAAACAATACTTTGATATGTAAACGAGCATATTTCAAAAAAAATCAAGTTAAGAAATACCAAATACTGCTGTTTGAAGAGCAGGTAATGAATGCAGTACTTGCATAGAAGTGTTGTTCTTAATTTACAAACAAAATAACACAATATTTGAAAAAACTTAATTGTTTCAAAAACTAAGAATTTGATATCAGAACAAGTTCTTTGAATCCTAGATATGATAGTTTCAAAATCCCAATAAGAATGATCAATCTTTCTAAAGCAACCAAAATTAAAGATGCAAATTCGCCTGTAAAATTGTCAGCTTTCAAAAAGTCCGTTTTCTGACACTTTTTAATTGTCACTTTTATCTTTCTAAAAAATAATGAGTATGAGTTATCAGGAAGTTACGCAGTGTTTACAGATATACAACAACGCGATTGGCTCGCCAATAGGTCGACACGTTGCAAAATTTTTTAGCAATGCGCCACCAAGTTCGAACTATTCGACATTTTTTGATGATTTAGGAGACGCCTTGAAACGAGGAGAATACAAATCAGTACAGAACTGGATGGAATCTATTAGCGTTTCTTTCAACGATTGCGTTCGCGCTATTGGCGAAAATACCGAAATTGGCCTTTGTCTTGCAACGATATTGCAATTGATCGAAGACAAAGTTCTAACAATGCGGAAATTATCTAACAAACTGATTCTCGACACAATTATAAATACAAGCGCTAAGTTACACGAATTGCTTCCTTTGTTCCCAGATAATTTAGATGAACTCAATAAAGTTATTGCAGACGATAAAGCACAACAAATAAAGCCGAAGCCAAATATTCCGAAGATCGAGAGGCCTCAAGTTTCTCAAGATGATTTAGATGTTCTCGTTTCTCGATTACAAAGCTTAAATTCAGATAAAATGGTTGCAGATATCATGGATATACTTCAACAATACGAACTTCACATTTGTCAGGATCAAGATGATAAAATTACCGTGGATTTCGATACAGTTGATCCGATGACAACAGTTAAAATACGAAACTACCTGGATGCCAACATCTAATATTAGTGTTTATTTTAAATTGGTTTATTTTTGACATGTAAAATAGAAATCTGTTTATTTTTGACATGTATGTAAAATAGTCACTCCACTCCCTAATTTCATACCTGCTTAAGCCTATGATCTCTTTTTTTGCCATTCACTTATATACACCAATTCCTTTATAGCCCTTAACTTTCAGCGAACAGTTTCAAAATTCCAAAGATCTGAAAAATAATTCTTAAAATTTGATACTTATTACACGATCATCTTATATTTAACGTCAGTGTATTCCACATATTACTTTCAAAATCCCAAAGAAGCAATGTTTTGAGATTCAGAATAAATATTACTGTACAGAAAGGCAAATGATTATCGTCCTGTTTGATTTGAAAATATAATCACACTTTAAAGTCTTATATTCGATGAGATCAGCTGCTAACTACCATAGATTTCAGTTCGAGCTTGATTGAGCAAAATGTCATGATATGAAAAAGATTTTGCAAATATGACACGTAAAATTATATTATTGTCAGAAAACGATATTTTTCCTTGCATTTTTACATGACAAATTACTGTTTACATGCCAAAATCATGTAATAATTTTACACTACAAAAATGTTAATTAAACTGACATAGAGAATATTTACATGTCATAATTGGTCAACCAGAAAAAAATATGTCAAGAGTGACTGAGCACGTTGTTTCTGAAGGACAGGAGTCAGAGGCGACAAATTCTGCTGGCCTCAAAGACCTGTCAACAAAACAGCCAGAAAAAAAAGCAATCAAAATTCAAGCTTCAGATTTAAATTTAGTTATGAATTCTACAAAACTTTCTCGCCAAGAAGCATTAGACTTAATTCAGAAAACAGATGGAAATATCAAAGCTGCTTTAGAATTGTATGTTAAGCTATAAATTTAAATATTTGAATTAATTATTCGCAAATTATTGTAAATAAATACTAAGTTCTTACTGTAAAATACTATCCTAACGAAATTAATAGTAAAATTTTCCATTACAAATTAATATAGATATTTTGATAACATTAATTATTGAATTTTTCTCGCTACAATATTGCCACATAGCTGAAGTTATCCAATGTGTGGTGGTGTAGGCTTCTAAAAATTAGAAATTTTAAAATTGATAAAGATATTTTGCATATTTATATATGCATGCTCCTACGGACACCATAATTCTAGACATCTCAATCCTTAATTAGTTTTGATTTATCTTTCCATCTAAGTATGACTTTCTTTGGCAATGTTCAATTTTATTTCTATGAAGATTTCGAGAGAACTCATTAGCAGCAACCGATAACAGTGTTCTGTATCACAATGATGATCAAATGTGACTGATAGATGCCTTTTCATAATGATAATGAAATATAACTGATTAATTGCTTTCATGTTGACTTCGGCTCCATGTCGAACTAGATATCGAGCGATTTCGAGATTATTCTTTTGAGAAGCAATTGTTAATGGAGATTCATAAATTGATGCCAATTAAATCATTATGACGGCAAAAAGTGACTAATTGAATGCATAACATACTAATGACAAGATGTGGCTGATTGAAATATTGGTATTTAGTTTTTATTTATGATTTCATGTATAAGTGTATGGATGTAAATAGATTTCATTTTATTGAGGGAGACACTGACTCAGGTGTGATATGCCAACTAAAATTGATTCAGATTTCCTAACATCTTGATCTAGTTTAATCCAAATGACTAGCTCACAACTGATATCCCCATGATGGAACAACACCTCAGCAAAATTTATAGCCGTTTGACTTGAAGAATCAGAAAACTATCACTCACATAGCCAAAAAATTACAAAATAATTTTTTTGTTTAAATAATGGGGATTTGTTGAATTTTGAGCTAGCCAATGGATAATATATGCTATAGAGATACTGTATTTTAGTATATTTGAGCAAAATAAAATTGAGTGCAAAAAACGAACATCTCAGAATTATTTTTCGATTTTTAAGCAGAAAATATTACTAAGCACAATGTGTAGAATACAAAAAGTGAGCCAAAACTGTTTTTAAAGGTTAATTTTAAAAGGTCTAGCTGGAGGTAATGCATATATTTAACAATGAATATGTATAGGGTATATACTGTTAATGCTATTTATCTAATTATTTTTAAAAAATTTTGCAAATTCAATAGTGGGTGGAAAGAGGTTGAATTTTTTCCCCTTTGACTTTTTTGAGTTTTGCGATTTTTAACGAGTAAACTCCCCTATCAAGCCAAACTGAGAAGACATTTACGTGCTTTTCAGGGGTGCTGAGTATGTTTATAGCATTTGCTTGTCTATGCTAAGATCATGAAACAGATTGCACCACTAGAATCAGCACCCCCAAAAAGCACGTAAATGTTTCATCAGATTCGTCCAGGAAGGGAGTTTTCTCGTTAAAAATCGCAAAACTCAAAAAGGTCGACGAGAAAAATGTGGAGCCGTGGAAATCTATATCACAATGTTGACAAAATCCAGATCATGATGAAGATTAAATGAGTTCGATTTCCTAGAAAAATATGTGAGTGAACTCTGAGTGTAAATAATCTGTTCGTCATAAGTTTATCAATGCTTTTCCCCACTTATTGAAGTCCATTTGAGAACCTTAAAGTGTTAGAAAAATTGAATTCTCACGATTTTACATTTTGCCCTTTTAAACTTTACACGACAAAAATTTGTCAAATTATTAATGAATTATATTATAAGTCACGGAGAGGATTTCTTCGGCCGACTCGAAGCCGACGGTTATATAGACGGCAAAATTATCCTTAAAGACAACGAAGCGAAACAAAATTACAACTTGTTTAAGCACACAGAGCCAGTTTATGGAATATCTCTCACTCTCTTTGACTTATATCCGATATTAGTGTCAGCAGGTTACGACAAACTCGTTTGCATATGGAAATGCGTCGATGGAATTTGGACTTGTGTTTATAATATCGTAGTTGAAAAGCCAATCATTGCTATGGCAACATCACACAAAAAGGAGCTCGCTTTAGTATTCAAGGATGGAAATATCTCAACATATTCGTTTACAGACTCTTCTATTCAGCATTTTAAAGATTATCCGATAAATAACGCGACATACGTTACATATGATCCTATGAATTGCAGACTTATTGCATCCACAAAGGATGGAAAGATCTTAGACCTCGAGAAAAATCACACAACACAAATTTCAAAATCAAAAATTAATTTCATCACATACGGAGATTTTGGAGTTGCAGCGTTATGTGATGATTCAACTGTAACTGTTCTAAATGGTGTCACACAAAATATCCCATTAACATCGGCCGATAAACCAATTCGTCTAAAATGGACTCCAATGACAAATCAGCTTGTTATCTATTGGCAGAATAGATCAGAAACATGGAATACATGCGATGGAAAGACATGGAATCGTTCAAATAATAGAGTTTAATAAATTTATAAATTCATATTCACACTATTTTTTTATTACTAAATCTATTGCTTCTGGGCTAATTCTATTTCATCAATAAGTTCCCAAATTTCTTCTTGAGTCATTATGCATGTTGTTGGCTTTGGAACATCCTTCTTGTTCTCCTCATTGATGTAAAGCTCACGAAGATAAGCTCTGATAATCTTGGCGCTGTTTGTCTTAGGAAGCATTTTAACAAATACAACCTTCTGAGTTCTGCCGATAGCTCCGAAGTTTTGAGTAACTGCTGAAGCAACTTTTGCGACCATTGCATCTGTTCTCTCTTTAGCAACGACATATGCAATGATTGCCCGAGTTGTCTTCTTGGAAGGGACACCAATAACTGCCACGTCATCGACACCATCAACTTTCATGATCGCTTCTTCAACTTCAGCTGGTCCAACTCTATGATCGTTAACACACAGCTAGTCATCAATTCTTCCAGTGATTTTGATATTTCCGTCAGTATCAATCTGCGCTGTGGCATCTGTTGAGAAGAACTCTGTTCCTGGCATCACATATCTGTCCTAGAAACCCTTCGATGACTTAAATGCCGCGTTTGCAAGTCCTGGCCATGGTGTGGCAATGCAAAGGATGCCATTGTGGGTGATCTCTATCAATCTTGTAAGTTTCAGTGTAAGACCATCGACATTCGGTGCTGGAATCTCATATGTGAAATAGTTAACTTCATTGGCAAAGATTCCTTCGCGAATTGGAGTGAATTCAGAATTATTGACTTTAATGAGAACTTTCAAAACATCATTGATATCTTGATCGAAAGTGCTGATATTAAATGAAATTGTTTTATAAAAACCAAATGTATTTCTTGTTCCAATCAAACGCACATTGATCTCTGGTGCATGTTTATCAATGTAATCGAATTGATATGAAAGTCGTTTGTTCTAATGTTGTATTCATCGATGATGTAAAATGAAAGTGAATGAAGACCTCCTTTGAAGTATTCTCTTGGTATTTGGATCTGCCTGTGGATCGATAATGATGTGCTTCTGATTGATATCCACTCGTTGATGTTGTTATATGGAGGTCTGTTGAAGCGATAATAAATCATTATTTGAGTCCATCACTGATTCTCATATCGAGATTGATGTACTCATTACTGGAGTATTCTGACTTTATTGGTTCTATTGAAACAATGCTTGGTGGGAGATTCGTGATTGTGTAAAGAATCACACGATTGCCTGAAACGTTGTCAAAGTCTTTCGAGTAAATGTAAATACTGTTTCTTCGACTATATATTGGAAGAACTAATTCAAATGTCATTAACTCAGATCTGTAGTTTTCGTTGATTACTGGTTCTATATCAGGATACACAATTGCTTCGTTATTGTTTCTGTATGAAATATTCACTGTATTTCCAATATTGAAGTCACCAACATAAAATGAAATGTTGACTTTAGATCCTGGTTCATACATTGCATCTAACTCTGTCAAAGTTATAAGATCAAGAGTCTTAGCAACTCTAATATTAAAAGATCTTTCTCTTGATATTGAATAATCATTCATTGCAAAGAAAACGACTTTGTGAACAGCATTTTCAAGTGGATAATCATATGTGTAAATGAAATTCTTCCATTGATTGATTAAATATTTTCAATATTTATTCGGTCTGCATCATTGATCTTCGTGAATATTCTTATGTTATCGCCAAAGTTTCTGTCTCTGAATGAAACATTGAATTGCGCTTTTTCGTGGAAGCAATAAGCATCTCTATTGATAATTTTTGTGACTTCAGTCTCTGGAGCTCTCAATGAAACGTAATCGAACTCATGGACGATAACTGTCTGCGAGATTCCATATGAATCAACAAGCCAAAACTTAAGTGTGTGTAATCCAAGAGTGAAAACTTTTTCTTCTGTTGGAATCTGATATGAAATAGTCTTATTTTGTCCGCTGCATGTTATCTGCGCAAAGTTTCCAGAAGGACCGTTTTCATTGTATTGCCAGTTAACTGTGACTTTATCATTGTCGAAGACAATCATCTCGAGGAAAATAACTTCACCCTGTGAATATTGTGGATCTAGAGGCTTCAAATCATAGAATGTTGGCCTCATGTTGATATTAATTGTTCCTGTCTTTGCTGGCGATTCATGATTTGCAGTTTTCGCCCATATTCGATATTGCTGATTTCCGAGTAATTTGGGCATTCGACATTGAAGTTATATGATCCTTTATATGATGATCCAAGAACGAGTTTTAGAAGAAGAGAATCATCAATTTGAACAGAACCAATCATTAGATGTATCTGATTTTCATCTTCGTTGAAATCATATAATGATCCTTTGAATGTTATATTGTCCCCAATACCAGCATTCGAAGGTGCTGAAGAAACATTCAATGTTGGAGATTGTATCATTTTATATGTGAACAAAACTGTTGGAGAATAAACACCTCTGTTGTCGAAAGCAACAAATGTTATTGTGTGTGTTCCATTCACTTTTTATGGGTAAATGCTCTTATATAAATCATATATCAATCCGGAACTTATATGAGAAAATAGTGTTATATATTCGCTTTCATTGATTTTGTATTGAACCGTATCATTATCACCATTCTCGCTATCAGTCACTCTAATGTAAATATCACTTAAATAGTCCTTGAAATTAATGGTTGATGGATTTCTGAAATCAACATATAATTCTGTTATACTGTAATCTGCCATTGCAAATTCGCGGATTTTGGCATAAGAGGTACCACCGAACTGATCTCTCATCCAAAATTTAACAGTGTGGTTTCCTGGACTTAGATTCATATCTGATAATGTGATCGACTTCGATACATTCACAACTTTGTTATTTGAGGTCTTGTGGCCTGACAGTTCGCCGTACTTTCCATTATCAAAGCGATAATTCACATATCCATATGTATCGTCGATGAATTCCACAATGAAATTCATATTTGTTCCCTTGATATAAAGCTATTCAATGTTGTAAACATTTAATATTGTCGGAACATAGTTTGTTTTGATACTCACGGAAGAATAACCACTTGCTGTGTTCGAACCTGCTGGTTTGCAATATATCCTTTACTCAGTACTTTTTGTGGCATTCGGGAGATTGATTTCGAATGTAAATGGTTCAATATAATATGGTTCATTCATTACTTGTTTAGGCACCAGAGCCAAATATTCTTTTCCATCAATTGAATAATATATTGTGACTTCAGTTCCTTGATCGTAATCATAGCTTATGCCTGATAGATTAACGGTAGCATCCCATGGATAGAAAGAATCAAACGTTGTGTTTGTATAATCGCATCTGTTATTTCGCCGACAATCATAACCATACCAATTCAGACCCGATGGGACTCCATTCTGATCTTTGATATAATAATATTCAAAGATGTTTGACATATCAATTTGCATGACAGGATAAATATATGTGAAAATAATTTCTGTTCCATTGTATGTATAATTAGTGACTTCTATGTTTTCTGTATCAGACCTTTGATGATAGAAAGTAATGTTATCTCAAACTTCACCTGCTGCTAATTTGAAAGTGTTGGTAACTTTATCACGATAGCTATAAGTCGGGGTATGAGCCAACCCAGCTTAGCGTTGGAGGTGGATGATTGATAATTTCTACTTGGAAAATTGTTTTGTTTGAATAAATATCAAAACGTTATACTATGAATTCCTTCTTGAAGATTTGAAGGAAGAGTAAAAAATTTCGATACATTGACTTGCGTATTGTTGCATTGATATGCATCAGATGTTGATTCTGTGCCTTCATCTACGATAAAAACGACTGAAGCCGAATTATCATCCCAAATTGTAAAATCAAAAAGTACTCTATGATTCGGATAATAAACTGGATTCAACTCTGATCTAATTATTATATATGGTCTTTCTGTTGTTATATAATATTGTCTGAAAATATCGGGAACAATTTCATTGGTCCCAATAACTTAAAAACGTGACATTGAATTCTGAAGAGTTGGATTCTTCTGTAACGGTGAAACTTAATATGTGTCGAATTGAGCTGCTTTCGAATTGGTGATAAACATTAAACGACTGTCCGACACATGTTCCTTCAACAATACCACTAACACAAACTTCGTCGTTAGGGTCATATTTGTCATTTAATTCGTTCGTAAATCTCAAAACAGGTGAATTCCTTGGAGGGATTTTTGTAACTTTAACGCAAAAATGGAGAGTCCCATCCACGTCAATCATTCTATTTAAACATATTACTTGATAATAAACTTGATATAAGTTCATTCGCTCAGGCATTGATAAATTCGAACCAAAAGAATCACCTGTACCAGCATAAAGTGTATCAGCATCCATTCCTTCCTCTCCTTTGCATACTATAAGTATTTCTTTCTCCAAATTTGGTATATGATGCAACACTCCTTGCATATTTCCATAAAACTTGACTTCATTGTTGAAATTTTCATCTACACGGTTATAATTATGATATTCAAAGTCAATTCTTTTGGCAGAAGTTCCATTTTTTGTTAAATGGAAATCGAGATACATTGAATCTTCATCCTCAGGGAAATATGGTACAACTTTCACGAGAATACCTGAGTTGAAATATCCTGTAATGCCAGTTGTAATAACAATTACCGATCCGCTCTTAATTTTCATTCTTGCTCTTTGTGCACCGAAGCTAAAACCTTGATAATAGCCAATGCCAAAGTATTCATCTGTTTCTTGTACGTTAAGTCTGAAATTGTTTGATTTTATCAAGAGGAAAAAGACTAAATTTTTTTTGATTTTTGGATAAAAAATTGAAGTATTTACAAAAAAAAAAATAAAATTGATATCATGATATATAGTATATTTCAATCAAGTTTAATTTTTTATCTTTTCAAAATTTTTGAATGAATTTGAATGAATTTATCGGAAGATTTTGGAAGTATCTTAAAATCCTTATCTAAGTATATATTTGCATATTAAAATTTGAAGGTTATAAACCACCTTTTGAGAAATGCGTTGAATAAACTAACCTTAATTCGAAATCTTAACGGTCAATGAATTATTTATTATTATCCGTTCTGGTCATGTTTACCATGGATAGCAAGTATTTGGATTGATGGAAATCCTGCTTTTTCCTCTCCTTCTTTTTTCCCTTCTAATCATTCCAAAGCAATGTAACTTTTTCATATTCTCTATAATAGTTAATTTAGGGTAAGAAATGGCATTCAATCTTGAAATAAATGTATGAAATACATTGAATATTTCATGTTTGCTAGTGCCAGAAGCCGATACTTAATCCAAGAAGATAAATGTCATCAAAAATTATCAGTTTATAGTACAAACTCTCCAAAGCACCAAATTTATGGTGAATCAGTCCCAAAAATTGATCATTTTGATGATGTTTATTAGCGGATAATTATAAAACACAAATCGCTTTTATTTGCTGAATGCTATCTGACTGTAATACTATTAGACGAATAAAGCAAGTAGTGTGTATCAACTATTACCTCAGATGACATTGAAGTGACGCTCGTTTGCTTCAATGGAACTGCAATTCCCTTGACTATATTCGACCGAAGAATACATGAAACCTTCTGAGTGGCATAAGAAGGATGTCAATTCCAATATAGTTTTGACGGTTTTTTTTTTGGAAGAATAATATAATCTTATTTTAAAACAAATCTTAAAACAATTTTAATGTTTCCAGGTGCCATTGCGAATAAACTAAGATATCTATTCTGCTGAGGATCTGTGTTAAACTAATTTAAAAATGATCCTCGAATTGGATATCTTTGTGCATACTGTTTCACTGCTGATAGAATATTGTATTTATATCACTCATTAAGTATTTGATGGAATATTATTCAGTTTTGTAGTTGAACAAAATTTGTATTCAATACAAAATGAATCGTTTTAGAAGTGAATTGAAAATAAAAGTAATTTTCCAACATTTCTCATATAAAACGTCCAAAAACTGTTAATTTGTATATACTATAAAACAAACAAATAATATTTTATTATTCACAAAAATGTCATCAAGAATACATCGATTGCTTGCAATTCCTTGTCATCGAACATTTTGGACTTGATTGCAGGAGTTAGCTCATTCATAAAGTCGCTTATGGACTTTGCCAGTGTTGCTGGGCTGTCGATGAATGGAGGTGAGTAGCATCTGAGAACAGGAATTTCGATTCCATTCATCATTCCGTAAACTAAAATCGTTGAAACGTCCTTAGCAAGAATCAATGCTTTTGGAAGAACTCCGGAGACATTTAATGGTCGAGATACCATCTTTCTGAGCTCCGACACAACATCATCATTCTCTTGATGATCATATTTCTTTGTTATAATTTTCGTTGAAGGCTTAATGGTCAACGTGAACTGCATCAAAAGATATTTTCCAAGAAATTCATTTGCCACACCAAGGTAACTTTCGACTAACGAAATAACTTTTTCTGTTGACAGCTGGTGCTCATTTGCGTATGTGAGAAAGTCAGAAGACAAACTCGAAGCAATGGAAATTTTCACACCTGAATGCGAAGATAATAAAGTAAGTTCTGATAATGTTCTGCCAAGAAGATTCAGACGCTTCGCTCTCTCAGAGATTTCCGACAATAAATGATCGACGTTATTTATTTCTTTGTTGAGGTTAGAAATTTCTGATGTAACATCTGTGTTTTTCAAAATATAGAGCATCTGTGATCTTATTTTTGCGTCTGTTGCCGTGTTGATAAGAGACAAAGATTCTTGGAGGGCTTTCCTTGCATCCGTCTGTGTTGGAGATAAAATGACTGACGGGGAACTCAACAGCATGTAAAGAGGAGAATTATTTTTCTTCTTTCTGATCTCAACATTTTCGACACCTAAATATTTCATCGAAAAACATTGGAACCAAAAAGCATATTCATCAAGATCATCGAGAGCCTCTCCAAGGCCTTGCTCAGTGATGTTCTTGATGGGGCGTTCGATGGAGCGAGGAAAATCTGAAAATTGTTGAATGGAAACAATAAACCTGAAAAGCAAAAGAATCGATTTTGTCGTGAAAAACAACGGTTGATGTGCACATTGAACGATATCACAAAAAGTAAATAACGAAGGAAGCTTTAATGTCGCTTTTTCATCCTTCATTAACTCGAATACATCCAGAGGCTTGAATTCTTCGAATTCCTGAAGCTTTTGGAGCTCTTTGTCGATTTCTGGCAATCTTTCTTTTGAGTTCAATTTTGAGCCGAATACTAAATATATATTTGAGAAATATTGTGAATCCTCGTTCACTATAGGGATCTCGCACACTCTGTATAGAAGAGGATTCAAGAAAACTGGTCTAATCAAATTTTCATAAAATAGAATCTGAATTAAACTCATTTTTGTTGATTCTTTTTCTGTAATATTTTCTGATTTCTCAACTGCATCGAATATCTGTTTGTAAAACGAATTTAACACTTCAGGAAGCAAATAATAATTTTGTTTTATTTTCTGTATTATTTTTTGAGCCAAACCGAGTAAAATTTTTGCATTGAATTTATCCGTATTGTTATATATTTGAATGAAATCGAAGAAAACTTCTTGAAACGTTTCTTTTATAAATGGAAGAATGTTTAAACTTGCATAAAAGCCTCTTATCGCATGAGAAAACCATTTATCGAATGATTCTCTGTATACTCCTTGATTCTCTTTTAGAATTTGCGAAAACCAGTAAACTAACTGTTCTGAGTATGCTTTTGCCGGTTCTTCGGCCCAACAGTACCCAAAGAGTGCAGGGAAAACAGTTCTGAGTAATGTTGCTGTCGAATCAATCATTGATTTATTTCGTGGAATCTTTGAAGGATTAATTTTGTGGAAAGAAGGCAGAAAACTTTCGAAACTGTCGAACAACGCGTTCAAAAATGATTTAATCGGCACTGTTGAGAAATCTTCGGGCAAATCTAAAGAAGTAAAAGAGTTAGCGATCTCAAACTTGTCTCCCTGCATCGGAAAATACTTTAGAATGTCTTTTATTTTGCTTTTGTCGCAGTTTTCCATTATATGAAGTCGATTTATATATAAATATTTCGAAACGAGAAGTTGTTTGAGCATTGTTGTGACAGATCCCTGATTTCTGTCGATTTGTTCGTTCAAAACTTTGAGATAAAGTGTTTGTTTCTGGATCTCTTTTTGAAGTTCGTAACAATTGAGATCCCACTCCATCAAAAAAATGATATTTTTCTTTTGATTTTGGAATTACATTCGATGATATTTTCGATATTTAAATACTATTTAAAATCAAGGTTAAAAACTTCATGAAAATATTTTATACGGAAGATAAAAGTGAGCTATATCTCTGAACTTTAACATGACATTCCAATAAAACAAATAGAGTTAAATAGAAAATAACATTAGTAACTATTTCATCATATTCCAAAGTCTGGTAATAAATGCTTTTGCAAGATATTGTTTAATTTAATTTGTCATCATTTGAAAGAAAGGTTCAAAAGTCTTTTGTTAAGGCTCCAATTCCAAGTACTCAAATTTTAAGCTTCACTCTTCTACTCTAAAAGTTCAATCAAAAGACTTTAAAGTATATCTATATGTATACATACCAACTATACTTTATACCACTGTTGTATGCACATCCAGCGAGCGCCTGGATAGTGAGAACTCAAAATTGATGTTTTTCAAAATTTTCATTTTTATCGAGAAAATATCATTAATTTGCAATTTGCTCTCTGTCATATTATAGTATATAGGGCATATATAATATATATACTAATATTATTGGACTCTGCTTTGTGAAGATTAAGTTATAAGAAGCAGAATGTTCAATTTTGAAAAATTAATATCTCGTTCAATATTGAATATAATTTCTTGTTACTAATATGGTGAAGAACCAGTTTGATTTTCTTTATATTTATTAGATAAAAATATTGTGTTATAAATAAAATAACAAAATTTAGTTACGAGATCAATGTTTGAAAAATATACAACAGCAAAAAAAATCATCCTCAGTCCACTTCTGTCACATTCTGCACAGACAGGTACAGAATCACTCTATATGATTCACATATTCCAGAAAAATTGTTATAACAAGATATAAAAGCAGCTATACCACCGTGAAAGGCGAAAATTCAACTAGAGTTATCTCAATATATAAGAAGAAGGTACAAAAATCCCAGTAGTAGTACTACCAGCTCATAATGTACTACAACTTGCTCGTTGAGATTCTATCCAGATCCAGATTTCTTGATGGAATGTATCCAATTTTGGAAACATGGTGCTATAAAAGTGAGCATACCAGCCTTCCAGAAATTTTTTATCCTCAGTCCACTTGTGTCACGTTCTAGAAAAAATTATATAGATTGCTCCTATGCCAGTGGTTTTGCCCAGAAAAATTTTTATAGCAAGTTATAAAACGATTTAGACTGCATTTTTCATGATTTCGAAAAGTGACATTGTTACTAAAGTTCAATGGCAAAAGCCATTGACTTGTTTCTACAAGTAATATTATATGCATATTTCCGAACCGGCTCTGTTAGTTTTTGAATCCATACGTTTTATCTTATAAATTCATACATACGACAAAATATGAGCAAGAAAATGAAAATTATGAGCTGAAGATTATATTAAAGTGAAAATAGAGATAGTACATGATGCATTCGAAGAAAATGTAGTTTATTAATCTTGTCATGCACATTAATAATAAAAATAATTTGAATTCGAACATATGGAAGAAAAATAGAGAAATCAAGCAATGAATGATATCCATAGATACGAATGGAATACTCTATCATGGCTCTTAAACAACACCTCGCAAAATCAATATCAGATCAAATTGAATAAATGATATTTTTATTTCATAACATAATTTTGGTCATGAGTTGGATGTCTATAGTGATAATATGAAATCAATTCTCAAATTATGTAGTATAACGGAAAATATAAAATTTGATCATCCTTATTTATTGGCCTTATCAGCCTCTTAACTCATAAAATATATTATATATCAGCATATCCTTAATATTCTGGTTTAGATTCATCACTTTTGTGGCAATTTTTTAGCGAATTTCTAATGATGTTTTTTATTCTAAAATGAGTTAATTTTTTTCCACTTGAGAAGTATTTGTTGGATAAATATAAATAAAATTACTGGTGGAGTGGAACAAGTGGGACAGCGACAGCATACTTCTTCTCCTCTGGGACTGTGATGAGGTCCTGCTCCTTCATCATGAGACCGAGGACAACCTTGCCACCTTCGAGCTTAGCATCTTCAGCATCAACGAAGGAAACGTTCTCAGCGAAGAGCTTAGCATAGGAAGCGTTGGCAGCCTCCTCGATCTTCTTCTCGCGTGCGTCGAGGATCTCAGCGAGCTTAGCTTCGAGATCAGCCTCAGCGACGACGACCTCAGCATCCTCTGTGAAAACCTTGATTCCGTTGTCAGCCTTGACAAGGGCGAAGACGAGGCCCTGCTCGAGCTGGACGGCGAATCTCTCTTTTGTAAACTCCTTGTTGACGATGTCGACGCGGATGTTCTTGAGTGTGACTGGGCAATTGTAGGCAACACCATGAGCGCGCATGATGTTCTTTGGAAGAGCAACCTTGTCGTTTGTTGAGTGAGCAACGACTGTTGCAGCGAAAGCACGAGAGCCGATGTTAATGTCGAAGACGTATGGGTTAGCGAACTTGCCATCTGGGCCTAAGACCTTGAAGTCGAGTGCCTCAGAGAGAGCCTGGTAGAACAAGCGGATTGTGACGATCTCGAGGACTTGGCCGTTCGGGAAGACAGCGAAGACGATGATGGAGTGGTGCCTGCGGACAGCGAATGTGTTGAGCTTGCAGTCCTCACGGATGATCTTGTAGAGGATATCGAGGTCGCGCTTGACTTCAGCCAAGTATTCCTCCTCTGTGAAGATGATGCCAATGACGTCCTTTGCTGGCTGCTCGATGTCTGTGACGAGTGCGTATTTGTTCTCAGCAGTGAGGTTGTTGTATCTGAAGCCGCCGGAAACTCTGCGAATTGGGAGGTTTCTGTAGGATCTCGCGTTGTTCATTTCGATCTGAGGGAGGATGAGGTCTGGGCGTGAAGCCATGAAGTAAGGATCATCGAGTTTGTGGAGGCCGGTGTGTGTGATCTTGAAAACATTTTCAACAACGTTGCCTTGAAGATTTTCTGGAACTTTCGAGAAGATCTGATTTGTGGAGACGGATGGGACCATTTCCTCGTCGTAGCCGATTTCCTTAAGCTGGTTGATGTAGCTGTCGATGATAGCGTGGATGCCGTACCAGCCATTTGGGAGCTGGATGCAAAGGCCGTCGACTGGGTAGGCTTCGTCGACGAGGCCCTTGTTGAAGAGGTTCTTGTATGTTTCAGTGTAAGACGTCATCGCGTTCTTGATGAAAAAAAGATTTTTGAAATTTCATATCGTCAATTTTCATATCGTAATGTGGCCGAATATTCTCAGAAAAATAATCGTATACAGATTGGCCATGGACCCCAAAGCAGGCATTTTTTGGATCTGTTGGAACTGTTTTTCATTATAAAGTCGAATGATTTGTGCAATTCTGATTTTTATAAATGCACAAAACGATTTGGAAGGGTTTCGTCATTTTGTTATTTTCGGAGTTGAGTGGAGTTCTGCATTGAAAGGTATTAAAGAAATATTTTTTTTCCTTCGATAATTATTTGGTTTCGATTATGTTTTAACTGTAGAAAACTGCTTTATTTCGTTTTTTTTTTATAATGCTTTCGTGGAAATAAGCCAATATTCATTTGTTCGCATCCAATATTAAAATTGCAAAGGCCGAAGGCTTAAATTCATAAAATCAAATACAATTTTATGCTGCTAAATGAGTTCATAGTCTTATAAATGAAGAAACAGAGAATATTTTATTGATTTATTTTCAAATTAGATATTCTTATAAAATCAAAGATATAACAATGAGATTATTCGTATTATATAAACTGCTCTTCAGTTCTCGCATACCAGCAACTCAAAAGTCAAATCAATTGATCGCGATATTTCATTTCAATAATTTTAAATAATGGAACAAATAGTGTAAATTAAGGCAATGAATGGGGAAGTTCCTTTTGTTTCTAGTATACTTATGGCATTTCTCCAAACAGTATTTTGGTAAAGCATTCTCAAAAAAATGGAACATATAAGTTATTAGTGATAAAGCCGCAAGGAATCGATGTATTGTAAAATGATTTACTTCCAACTGAAATAAGAGAATCAACAATGTTAAAGGAAGAAAGATTCAAGCAGCCAAGAAACGCAGACTCATTAATTGTTTCAAGTTTTTCTGGAAAAATTATAACAGATAAACTAACACAATTTGAAAATGCGAATTTTCCAATTGATGCTAGATTTGGGGGTAGTTCAATCAAATAGAGTGAACTACATCTAGAGAAGCATTCACTAATGATTTCTGTGATATAAATGGATGAGATTTGCACAGTAGAAAGAAATTGGCAATTCCAAAAAGCACGAGAGCCAATCGATGAGATATTATTTAAAACTAATGTGTTACGAAGACTTGAACAGTTATAAAAAGCTTCCTGCCCTATAAATGAAAGATCTGGGCTGAATTCGATGTTAGTTAGACTATAGCAATTTTGAAAAGCATTAAATTCAATTAATGTACAATTTTTTTAAATCAAAGCAACCAATCAAACTATAGCAATTACAAAAGGAGTATGAACTAATCTTTTGTAGATTGGAAATGTTTAATTGCGTCAAATGATAGCAATCCCGAAATGCTGCAATGCCAATTTCATTCAGGTCATTATAATACAAAAGTCCATTAAGACTGTAGCATCCATAAAATGCTTGATTCCCTATTGATATTGCACTACTAATAATTATAGGTCCATTCAAGCTTTTGCAAGAACAAAATGAATCAGATGGAATTGATCTTGCGCGTCCTAAATCAATTGGCCCTGGGAGACAATAACAGTCTTGGAAAATGCTATTAATTGGAGATGTAACCTTACGCAGATTGACTGGCCCAACAAGTTTTGAGCAGCAACGAAATGCACTTGTATAGATAGATGTAATATTTTGTAGATTAAGAGGTCCAACAAGCGAAATGCAATAATTAAATGAATTATGGCCTATCGATTTCAGATTATAAAAATATAAAGGTCCAACAAGTGATCTGCAATTAGCAAATGAACATTAGTCAGTTGAAGTTGCTCTTCTTAAATCAATTGGTCCAACAATATTTGAATAAGCAAAAATCCATCTTCCAACAGATTACTAATATCAACTGAGCCATTTAAACTTGAACAAAAACAAAACGCTTCATCACCTACAAATGTCATCATGCTAAGGTCTAAAGATCCAGTTAATGTAGTGCATCTATAAAAAGCTCTGTATCCGATATATCGCAAACTTGGAGGAAAAAATATTTTTGTCAATTTGATACATTTGGAGAAAGTGTTATTTTCTATACGTTTGAGATTTTTATAACCCAAGAAATTAGCAATTATCATATGATCTTGAATTTCCGATATTCTTCGAACATTCAAATTTGTCTGCTGTGAAAAAATAGAGTAGTCCTCATTGCCAACGACACCGACTATAGCATCACTATTAACATTTAATGTGCATTCCCTATCCACTTACATTTTGATATAAAAATAAAAATGCCAACATAAAAAATGAATGAATTATTTGAATAGATGTAAATAATATGGGGCAAAAAATTACATGGCATATTTCATTTTTTATTTAAATTCACACGATGTATGATGTGAAATAACTAATAACCAATAATAACATAATCAAGAAATAGTGATGCAAAGCGATGGGAAATATGTGGACCTTTTTCGATAATAGTTTGCTTCGGACAAGGATAAAGACATTGACTAGGCAATGCATTTTGGAAGAGAGGGACAAGAGATGGTTTATTAATAAACCCACATGGAAGTGAAGTATTATAAAAAGACTGACTACCGGCGCGCAAAAGATGATCAACAATGTTGAATGATTTAAGTCTTGAACATCCTTTAAATGCAGATGCATTGATTTCTTCAAGTTGCTCAGAGAAATCGAGTTTGAGCAAATTAGAACAGCTATAGAAAGCAAATTCTCCAATAGACAAAATATTTGGAGGAAACTCAAAAATATATAAAGAATAACATTTTGAAAAACAAGATTTGCTGATATAATTCATGTTTTGTGATTGGATTTGAATGATGTTGATGCTTGTGCAAAGCTCAAATGCAGACTCTCCAATAGTTGAAACATTACTAAAACACAGAGATCCTTTCATCATTGAACAGTTATAAAATGATTGAGAACCAATCACAGAAACATTATTTAATCCAACAATTCCAGAAATTCCATAACAATTACAAAACGCACGCGATCCTATTGATATTGCACTGCTGAGATTTGCAATACCTGAGAGACTACTGCATCCACTAAAAACATCATTTCTTATCGTAACAACATTACTTAAATCAACAGAAGTAATGCTTTGACACTTTTGAAATGCGCATTGTCCAATTGTGCTGCATTTGCTTAGATTCACAAAACCAGACAATTTATTGCAATTTCGAAATGCATATTGTTTAATATTTGTGATGTTGCTGAAGTCAAAAGGTATTTCAATGCTTTTACAGCCATCAAAAGCCATTTCACCAATTGTAGTTAAACTATAATAATAAAACGGTCCAACAATTCCATAACAACGTGTAAAAGCTGCATAATCTAAACTTGTAGCACTTCTAATGTCAATAGGACCTGTTATTCCACTGCAGTCTGTAAACGCATATGATGGGATATTCTTAACTCTGCTCAGATTAACGTAACCGTTGAGACTTGAGCAGTAACAAAACGCGGCCACTCCTATAGACTCAATATTGCCAAGATCAAGAGAACCAGTGAGTTTACTGCATTTCCAAAAAGCATATGAGCTAATTGATTGAATGTTGTTGAGATTTCCTATGCATGACAAGTTAGTGCAGGATCTGAATGCTTCCTGGTCAATTCTTTTGATGCTTGGAGGCAAATAAACTTCAGTTAGCTTTGAATTTTGATAGAATGCTTTGTTGCCTATACTTTCTAAATTGGTGAATAATGTGAAATTAGCAATAAATACTTGATTCGGTATTCTCAATATTGTTTTAACATTTAAATTTGGTTCTTGGGAAAGAATTGAGCAGTCCTCATCACCAATAAGTCCGACAATATCATTATCAGTGATATTTAATACGCATTCTCTATTCACTCACTTCAAAATCGTGAAAAAACAAACACTTGATCTTCACATAAAATGAATTAAGGTTTCTAATTCAGAAAGTTTTTTACGATTATAAAATAAATAAAATCACTTTAAAACCTTTATATACTCATTGTGTCCCACATACTGACTGAATATGGATCGATTTTATCATGAATATCATATTCAAAACTAAATTATCAATATTAATTTATATAATCAAGTCCTTCAATTAAATCTTCCCTTAAAGCTATTGAATATTATGTCCAATATTGAATATATCAATTATAAATTGTGAAGTTATTGAGAACAATAAACTAATGATAAAAACTAAACAAACATGTTTACAAACATACAGCTTGGCTGAAAATGATTAACTAAGGCACTTAAGACGATCTTCAAGTAATTGAATTCTAGCTTCTTGTTCTTCGTGCAATTTCTTGATTTCATCTTTGATTTTCTCGGTTTCATCTTCTTCGTCTTTGATTTTTCTGTCGATATCAGTGATTGCAGACATTATAACACGAACTCGTTCATCTGGTTGATCCTTTGCGATTTCTCGCTTTTGAACTTTTTCAGAAATGATGTCATTACGTGATTTTTGCAATGCGATCTCTTTTTGAAGTGAATTTATTTCTTTCTTTTGTTTTGTGAGAACATCTCTTGAATATTCTGTTTGTTTCTCTGAGAGAAGCTTCTGTAGTTCCTTATTTTGCTTTTCTGCCTTGGATTTCATGCTTTTCATTCTGATTAATTCCATATGAAGCATCAAACATTCTTCTTGGAGCTCATCAATGAGTGCAGCTCTGTCTGATTGCTTTATCAATGCTATTTCTGATCTAGAATTTGCTGTTGTTTGTTCGATTTGCCGCAATTCTCGTTCAAGAGAATTTTGAACTGCGGAATTTGTCGCCAAACTCTGTGGCTTCTTGACTCTGTTCGTGAGTCTCGTGATTTTCGCCTTTAACAAACTTTTTTCTTGAATCAAATTTTGCTTTTCTCTCTTCAAAACTCCGATTTCGTCCGCCAATTTCATCGGAATGCTGTACTCGCTGTTGCCGCTCTTGTATCCGCGCGAAATCAACTGCCTCGTTCCTGGTGTGTACGGCCTATACCCACCAGATATCATTCTGAGAAAAATTTTTGGAAACGTTTGTAATAAAAGTGTCTGATTACTTGTCATATTATTTGTTTACATGGCATATTTTTATAATGAATACCTTACCTGTCAAATAGCATGGCATTTTTTGTCATCAAAAAAATATTTTTTACGTTTTCGATTTTCAAATGATAGGATTTCAGATTCATTTGCTTTGAAGATCCTTCATAATCGATTCTGGGATTGTTTTTTGAATTCTTGGTTCTGCTTCGACAGCATCTGATATCTGATTGCACGAAGCATCGCAAAAGCTAAATATCAATTTGATTGCCTTGGTATGGAAAACTCGAAGAATTTGTCAACTTCCCGATTACTCCTCGTTTGAAAGTAAACATTAATCGAGTGGACTACATTGAAGCGTTTGCATGCTTTGAAGAGCTTTTTGCTGCCTCTGAGGGTGTAAGATCAGAAGTGGACCTTTTGGCTTCAGTGACATCACAAATATTAATATTAATCAATATTCATTGAGAAATTGCAGCAATTTGTCTGGTCGTCAAAAATATCGAAAAAATCAATTGATTTCTTCATTGACTCTTCGATGCTAAGAATTACACAAGTCTGATGTTGCCTCTCTTAGATATGTGTCCAATAACACTCACATCTTCGTCATCATCGAAAAAAGAAATAAATTCCTCATTCGTTGATGTTTCGGAGACAATATCACCTAAAAGTTCCATCCTATTGACAGCAATGCACGGAGGCCATCCAGGGCACATTTCATCTACAGATAATTTCACATATTTTGTAGTGTAATATCCATCGAGCTTATAAGTGTTCTCCTTGCAGTACTTCAATGAGGAGTCTTTAACCACCTTGTAAACAGTTGTCCAAGACTTGTTATCATTCGAAGTTTGAAGTGACCATGAATAATAGCAGCACTCGACGCAATAAGTGTTATTGTCATCACCGCAGCAGCATCCATGCTTATGGCAACATCCAGATTTCACATAAAATCCATGAAATTTTTTTTTTTTGTTCTTAATACTGAATGTTATCCAAGGGTGATCATAGAAGTTCATTCCACAGTTTGAGCACCAATCATGGTCCTTGTTATAAGGATAAATCGCGTATTCAGACTTAGTGAGCTGTCTGGAGCCGTTGATTTACTGCAATGAACTGCCACTTGTCTCTATTTCGATAACATTGTCATCAAATGTTTTAGAGAAAATTCCTTCCTCGCTTTTCGTAAAAAAGAAGAAAAAAATCATTTTCATCTAAGGAGGGGGTGAAAAATTAAACAGGGGGTATTACAATAATGTAATTTTGGCAATAGATATATTGCAAAAAGTGAAACTATGGAGACATGCTTTTAATTCATCAACTAAACAGAAAACATATTTCGGATCATTTTGAAACTGAAAAATTATCAAATGATTATATTTTAAAAAAGTGAATCTATTGATATAAACTTTTGATACGTCTTCTAAACGATGAATTTGTTTTAATTTGTCATGTAAAATAATAAAATGAATTTTTACGTGACAAGAATTTGATTTATTTGGCATATTCTTATACGTTTAGAATTAAAATATAAAATGGATTTTTTCCCCCCATTATATCAACAAGCTAACTATATCGATAGTGGAATATCATATCTAGATAGCATTCTTACAAATAGTGATGTAGAGTCACTGAAAACAGGCGATTCTAAAGAACATTTGATTGCGATGAGAACACAAATTGAATCTCTTAAGTCAGATGTCATGGGATTGAAAGAGAAAATCGATTCTCTATCAGAATTTGGTACATTAGTTAACGAAACAATTAAATCCGTCGAACAACTCAAGAAATTCGGAAACTTCTTAGGAATTCAGTTTGGCGAAGCATCACAGCAGTATAGCTTCAGGGACACATCTGCGTCTGTTATTTACACAGAGAAAACTAAAACATCAATTAAATCACCAATTGTCATCAAAACTGTCACAAATGAACCATCATATCGCGAAATTACCAAAGCAGAATTCGATGGTCTCGATGCTAAGTACAAATTCTTGATCAAATTCGATGATCTTTCAAGAAACTATTACACACTGTATAACGCAGGTGTTGATGAATTCACAGATGATACAACAGCGAAATACGGTGTGAACATCATTGGTCCTCAAGCTATATTCTTCTGGGAAATGCTCGGAATCTTAAAGAGATCACAAACCACAACAGAAGGAAACAGAAGAGTCCACAGATTCATTTAAATATTATTTTGTTTGTTCCTCAATTTATATAAAATTTTAAATCTAAAACAAATTCCAATATTTTAACTCTATTTATTGTGGCAGATCTATACTTAAAAGCTTGTGAAGAAACTCAGATCTAAAATGTTTCTAATATATTTTAACTCTATTTATTATAATATAAACAAATATAAGCTCTACTCGTATGTTTGCGAAGATATTAAGAAATTCGATTTCAAAAGAAGCTCTAATTGAGTTCTAGTAACTTGAAGCTGTTCTTTAAGCATTGTTAACATTCCTGGATCTGTGCACGGAATGTTAAATTTCATTGCTTCAATTATATCTTTAACAACATCCTGATCAATTTCTCCGGCCTTAATAGCAGCGGCTACTGTTGATTCAACCAATGAAACAACAGCAGAAGCAGAAATCGGATCACTATTGCACATATTCTTGAGATCGTGTAAAATAACAGGTAGCCACTCCAGTGTTTTCTCGTGGTCGTTCGGAATCAATATCCAAATGATTCTAACACCGGCAGATATCATTATATCACTTCCCAAACCGTTAAGAGGCAGATAAGAAGTGATCAAAGATATATTTTCCTTGTTTGTGGTCTGGCAGAGGTAAACTAAAACGTCTGCGAGATTTTCGATAATTGAACTTGCATAAATCGCGAGATTAAATAAATGTCGAAGCTTGATTAAAGAATAATAGGCACCGCAGTGTGTTATTGCCTTAGGAGTTAGCAATGAAGCGAAATTAAGCAAAATTAAATCGTGAACAATATCAACTTGCGACTCATTTGAGTGAGCAACGAAAATTTCTGGAGTAACAGACCCTAAAATGAAAAATAGAAAGTCTGGGGCATGTTCAGAAGCTTCTTGGAACAAAACTAAAAATATAGCAAAATCTAAAGATAAATCTTTGAAATTTTCACCGTACTTCACCAAGGACTGTCCTATTTGGTCGGATTTCGTAATAATTAGTTCGTGAATTATCGAATAAAAAGTATCTAAATCCGGTTTTAATATTTCAAGGTAATTTTCCAAAGCCAACCGCTTCCACGGCTCCAGAGGCTTAAAGTTATATTGAATTTCCTGTTTATATCTGATGTGTTCGAAAGCTTGATAAGGAAATGGATTATCAGTCAAATTAAATATAGAAGGATCATTAACAACCATTTCTGGTATCTTAAAAGGTGCCTCAAAGTTGTCTTTCGAAGTTTCAGCGGTATCAGTCGACTCCAAGTTTGAATTATTCGATTCTATTGTATCTTTCTCTCTTATAGCCACGAGGTCGTCAATGGAGTATCCAGCGGTGGTAGAGAGGTCATCTTTGAACTGAACATCCGAAGAACTCGAATCTGAGTCGGATTCAATCATGATTTTTAAAATAAGGTTATTTTGATGAAATATAGTTTTACTCTTAACTAAAAAAAATGTGAATTTTAGCAGCAGCCCTTCTTCTTTGTCTGTGTTGGGCGATCGAGAGAAACACCACCAGATCCCTTATCAAGTGTGTCAGGTGACTGATTCTCAAGGAAGTATTTTGGAATATCTGTGAAGACGTCTTCGATATTTTGTCCTGTCTTAGCAGAAACTTCGTAAAAATGGGCGCCCATGGAGCGAGCCTTCTCCTGGCCCTGCTCTGTTGTAACTGTGCGATCGCTATCACAATCACACTTATTAGCGAGGAGGAATAATGTGATATCTGGTTCAGCGTTCTCGCGGAGTGAGTTCAACCATCCATCGACGGATTCGAATGATTCGCTGTCTGTTACAGAATAAACAATTAAAGCTGTCTGCGCTCCACGATAATACATCGGTGTCATTCCCTTGTATCTCTCCTGACCTGCTGTATCCCAGATCTGGAGGCGGACTTCCGTACCGTTTACGTTTGCTAATTTGGAAACATAAGATGCGCCGAGAGTTGGAGCGCTGTCCTCACTGAAGACGCCGGTTGTAGCCTGGCGGACGATGCAGGTCTTGCCGACGTTTGTGTGTCCAACAAGAACGATTTTAAGTTCTTTTGGTTCGGATGCCATTTTTTTTTGCGAAAAAAGTGGTTTGAAAATCGGTTTTTCTGTATCATATCATTTCTATTTTCTGATCTTTTGTATTTTGCTTCTGGTGAATATTGCGATGCCAACTATAGAGTTTTTTGGAATTTTACTTTTGGTTCATTATTTTTTAATTTTATTATATTTTTAGTTATAATATCATATGGAGTATTTAAATCAAACAAAATAATTTTTTAGATATTGTTGTTTTCAATTTTAATATAATATTTTATATATCCAATTTATGTATAATCGATATTTGATGCTAAATGTTTTTGAAAATCAAAATATCAATAATTTGTGTGTTGTTTTTCTATTTTATTATGATTTTTAACTTTAATATATCATAGGCTATATACATTTGGTAAAAAACTGAGAAAATATTTTTTTCTTTTATTGTTTTTCGATTCCATTATGATTTTCAGAATTTCCATATGATGTCTAGTTGATATTTAACATAAAAAATTTTGCGATTTTAATATTTTTCAATTTTAAGATTACAGTTAATATCCATATATGATGTATAATTGATATATAGCAAATAAAACATAAATTAATTTTGCTTTGTTAGTTATATCCCAAAAATGTGATAAATGGATATACCATAGTATGTAAATATCAAAAATCACAAGAAATCTGAAATTTGAAATTTGAAATTTTCTTATTTTTTCGATTATGTTCTAAATATCAAATCTGTATCAGTTGTAGATATCATATTTCACAATAAAAATGAATTTTATTTTCCGGTGCATTTGAGATGATTATTTTGGCTTTAAAATGTGAAAAATAGCAATACTATAAATATCTATATTTATTTTCGGGATCAAAATCAAAATGAAACCTTAGGATGGTTCATTTTCAGAAAATTATATAAAACGGTCCGGTCAATGTTTTATTTGCAAAAATTAAGAAAAAAACGAAGAATTTGGCAATATAACGGACAACTGATATCATAATTGTTGTGTACCGAAAGTTGTCATGAAAAAGTGATATTATCTGACATGTAAATATGCATATTTGGCAAATAAATATTTACGTGGCATGTGATTAAAAATGATTATTGGAAGAATGATATCCGATATTTGTTTAAATTTACTTTGAAAAGAAAAATTAAGTGCTTCATTGGCACTGGTAGCCAAAATGCTAGCAATCTAGTCCACAGTTCTTCCTTTCAGACTCGGTTTTCGAAATAATCAGCGATTTACTCTACAGAATGCTTATGAAAGGAAGAACTGTGGACCGGATTGCTAGTACATTGGCTACAAGTCCCAATCAAGCATTTAATTTTGCTCTTCAGAGGCATTCTCAAGTGGAAATCTTTGATTTCTTAATGATGGCGTATGAAAGGAAGATCTGTGAGTTTAGCTACTAACATGCGTGGTACCTGTGTCAATGTAGTCCTCAGTTCTACCCGTCAGACGCGATTTTGAAATAAAAACTAATACATAATTTGAATGATTATAGGACTTTACATGTCAAAAAATATTAATATTTTGACATATAAAACGAGAGATTCTGACAACTTTACATGTCGGATAATATCACTTTTTATGCCACTTTTTCGTGACAACTTTCGGTAAGTGACAATAATTATTAGTCGAAAAAAAATAACAATGCGTTGAGAATTAATATATGAAAATACAATCACATCACCATTAGATGCTGTAGGTGGTTAATGGTACTGAAGATATGGTTAAATGGCTTGATTTTGTTGTAAGATTCGTCAGGAACAATTGGAGGCAAAGTTTTCATTGATCTAAAAGCGGGATCATCAGCTTTTACGCCTTCCATTATTTCTTTGAGGGTCTTCCAATAGCCATTGGTCGCTACAACACTCTTGCTTTTCCTTATTTGAGGGTCTTTTGATGTTTTTAGCGGCCTAGTTGGCATATAGCGAGTAGTGAACGGTGAAATAGCCATCTGTATGGATGGCGTCAGGTTTACAGAGTACCTGTTGTTATTAGAATAACACAACTTATGAGTTGCATTCAAAGATTGTTCCCATCTCTGGTGCTTCTGTTTGCGGACCTGTTCGGACTCAGCGTTGTTCTTGCGTTTGAGTGATCCCAGAAAGAGGTCATTGAGTTTTTTGCTCCTCATTCTAAAATAACTCTATCAAAATTGTAAACAAAATTGTAAGAAAATCTTAAATTTTTATGAGTGTAGTCATCTGTTAAAGCATATTTTGGACTTTTAAATTGAAGACTATCGGTTTGACAGTCATTGAAATTAATTCTTTGATATTATGCTGTGGACAAAGATATTAACAGAATTTTGCCTGACATGAAAAATATCGGAATGAAAAGTGTCTTAGTGATTCTCACAAAATTTATTTTATTTTTGTGTAAAATACAGAAAATATAATTGATTTTATGAAGAATATTTCACCATTTTTATCGTCACTTATAGCTCTCTAAAATTATTTTTTAATTTTTTGAACTTTTGTTTCAAATTTTGATATCGGAGTAAACGGATGAACATGATTTTATGCAGCCCAATTTTGATACAATAGGTCTTTAAACACACTAAAACGCTCACATTTTTAATTTTTTGCTTCATGAAAAACTTCGTTTTATTTTCAAAAATTTTAATTTCTAACAT
This sequence comes from Trichomonas tenax, assembly GCA_023091735.1. Lineage (NCBI taxonomy): Eukaryota > Parabasalia > Trichomonadida > Trichomonadidae > Trichomonas > Trichomonas tenax. Next base: position 42,952 of record JALKBU010000016.1, read on the forward strand.
TAAATTATGCTAATTTCGATTTTATAAAATTGCATTTTAAAATTATTTTAAATATACTTTAGATTTGCATTCTAAAAATTGTGAAATATCAAATTTTTGATGAATAATTTTTGATTTTTTGGTTGAATTTTGGGGCTAGGTGAGCTTTTATCGAAAAATTGTGACTTATAGAATGAAATGAAGCTAAACATTGATCACCAATTTAGATGTCAAAAAATTTATAAAAAAAATGTTAGCGATGATAAATGTTCCATTCCTGAGCACAGGTTTGCCAGGATTTTTGACAAAACACGCAGTGGAGGTCCACGTCAACAAGCACCATCAGGCTTATATAGATAACGGAAATAAACTGATTCAAGGAACAGAATTCGAAAGAAAAACGATTAAAAAGATAATTGAGAAGTCCTCTGGTCCGCTTTTCAATAATGTTGCACAACACTACAATCACTGCTTCTTTTGGAAGTGTTTAAGCGAAAATACACAAAATCATTCTCTGTTTCTTGAACATTTCTTCAGGGCAAACTTCAAATCATTCGAAGCATTCAAATCTCAGTTCATTGGTAACGCTTCTTCACTATTTGGCTCTGGTTGGTGTTATCTCTACAAAGAAGTAAAAACAGGACAATACAAGATAGGCCAATTCCAAAACGCAATGAATCCAGTGAAGGATGGAAACATTCCAATACTCACTGTCGACACTTGGGAACATTCGTGGTATATTGATTACGAAAACCGTAAAGCAGAATACTTCAACAAGTTCTTTGAACACGTTAACTGGGAATTCGTCGAACAGAATATCGAAAGCACAAACGAAGAAAATGCTAAAGATTTCTTTGAAAGAAGTCAACCCAAGAAGCAATTCAAACGCCGCAAAATTACCGAATAATCACCTTGTTTAAATATACTTGCTAAAAATTAAATCTATAAAATTCAATATACTTTACAAGCACACAAACATCATTTCTAGTTAAAGATCTACACGCTCTTTCCTTCTAAGCTTTTAAAATTGAAATAAATAATCATTGAATGATTCTTGACATGTAAATATGTTTTTTGCTTTGTAAATATAATTTGCCAAGTAAAATAACTTAGTCAAAAATCATTTTTCATGGGCGGATCGAAGCCTGATCACAAAAAGAATTCTCACAAAACCCCAAAACACGACAGAGATGACGACAAACCACGCGAACAGCCGAAAAAATCAACAGAACAAAGTTATGCCGATATAACAGATGAAGAAATCCTCGCAATGGGACTTCCATTAAGTTTTATATCATCAAAGGGAAAGCAGGTTCAAAAGAATCCCGTTGAAGCGGCGAGAATTGGTCAAACAGTAAGTTATCAGCGCGTTGTTAGTAAGAAGTTGAGTGAGAGACAGCTAACGATGATTAGAGAGAGTAAGTTGAAGATTAAGTTTGATGCTTAGAAATTTATATTATTTCAATTAATTTTTCGCAGTTTTGTTATTGATTTCGATGTTTACGTGTTCAGCTATATCATATTATTGTATTTATTTCAAATAAAACATTTATATTTTATACAAAACAATTATTAAAGGCCTTTTGGTCCAATTGTCTCGTTTGGCTTTCTTCCCATGTTATCAGTTATCTGGAGGTCCGCGTGCGCGTCCACCAGTGCTTGAATCGCTCCACGATTCTCATTATAGAAAGCGATGTGAAGCGGAGTTCTTCCAACAGAATCTCTCGCGTTTGGATCAGCGTTCTTCTGCAGAAGGAGCTCCACACACGGTGTCTGCTGGTTTGCCACGGCCCAGTGAAGAGGTGTTGAATGAGAAAATGATAAATTCCAGTGTCGTCAATCGCATTTATCTTAGCGCCATAATCAAGAAGAATTTTACACTTAAAAACGTCTCCACGAGAAGCTGCGAGATGAAGAGGTGTGAAATGATAGAATAATAGATTTTTGCCGCATCTGTCACGTTTATTTTCGCTCCATGCCCAAGAAGAAGCAACATCGATGAATCATCTCCGTATTGAGCTGCATAATGTAGAGGAGTTCGATAAATTTTTTGATGAATTCTATAAATATTTGATGAATCATGTAAAATAACAATGAATTAAATCTGGTAAATTAACATCAGCGCCACAATCAATTAAGTATTGAACACATTCAGGCCTTTCCGATCCTGCGGCGATATGCAGCATTCCAACGTGTCTAGAAGCTACATTAAAGACAACCCATAAAAATATTTGATAAACTGGAAAATATGTTCATTTGGATTAACATACTCAGGCACAATACTACTGAGGACCGCTATATCGCCCCTTGTTGCTGCCAGAAACGCTCTGCGAACAAGATCTGCCATATAACGTGAAATTCTGTCACATTTTCCAAAATCTTTTATGCCATGTAAATATAATTTACAAAACAAAATACTTATGACAAGTAAATTTTATTTACAAAGCAAATAAATGGCTTATGACATGTAAATTTTATTTACAAACCAAAAATATCTTTATGAATTTATTTTCATTGTTGGGATAAATATTGAGCAAAATTAATAGGACCACATTAAAAGAAAAGTTACTTCCTTCATTAATATCTGATTAATAGAATTGTTTTAGTGAATATTGATTAATTTTCTTCGGATTAATTCTTTTCTTTATATTCACACAAAACTTACAGTTAATTCAAGGGAAGCTACTATATTTCATGTAGGCATAAGTTGAAATTAATTGATAATAATTTTTTCGCAAAATATTGTCTATGATTATTGATATTTAAAAATTATAGTGTATCCAATCTATATGTGATGCTAATGCATAGATTTTTCTAATCATCTTTAATATAAAAGAAAATGAATTTTTAAAATGTAATTTTAATTGTTAACTATATGAAATTAAAGCCCAAATATGCTTTACCCATATAGCAAAGACAAATTATAAAAAATCATGCAATGATTTCAATATTATGAGCGTTCAAATTTGATCATTTTTGTTTTTATGCATATTTATCCAATTTCTATCATTTAATCAATGCTAAGCATATAGTGCACAATTACTGCATAATTCAAACTTTTGTAAATTAACCTCGTAATGAAACAGCATTGTCACAAAATTTTAGATGATTTGAAAAAATTGAGATTCGATGAAGGACATCCGATAATGTGTCAAACAACATTAACGAGATATGGAGTGATTCTTAAAAGGGTTCAAAGTTATTTCTTACTACATTCAAATGATTTCAATCAATTGAAAATATTTTGATATTAAATCGATCGATGTTATTTGATTATAAGTTATCATTAATTTTTGCAAAATTTGTGGAAAACACAAAATTTTGGATATGAAATGTCATTAACAGCAAAGAATGGACTATGGAGCTGGTGAACGTGAATCAAAAATGAAGAATACGAAGAATACATTCACTGAAGAAGAAGATTTTAAACTCTTTCAACTTGTTAGTTATTATTCGAGGAAGAGAGATGTGAACTGGAAATTTGTTGCCTTTCAGATGAAGACAAGGTCAGCGAGGCAATGTAAAGATAGATACAACAACTATTTGGACACAAAGATAAACAGAAACGAGTTCATAGTCGAAGAAAATATTTTCATATTGCAGAAAGTGAATGAAATCAGAAAGAAGTGGAAGAAGATTGCTTCGCTGATGAACAAGGACAGAAGTGAGCATCAACTTACAGTACCGGAAATTGATGCATCGCAATGCTAATCTCCGGAATGTTCATGAACTAAACATGGAATCTTATTCCATTCGAATAAAGCTATATGAAAACCAAAAACAGCAAAGTCACAATCTTCAAAATGAGGAACAAATAGAAGATATTGATTTCAGCACATTCCAAGATGTGTTTGAAATTGGAGATGATTTTAATATTGATTTTACTAATGAATGGTAAATAGTATTTTTATTCTTATTTAGCAAAAATAAAAAATCAAATCTGTCTCAATAAATATGCGGTGATATAAACGGTCAATATTTGGACCTGAAAAACGGTTGGAAGAGTCTGATGCAAAAATGTTCGCGTGTAAAGTTCTCAATAAAATTATCGATAATTTTACCTGTAGCATATAAGTGAAATTTATTTTGAGTTTTAGATCTATTTAAATTGCAACAACGATTTTACAATTTGCGCCATTGATGGTGAATTCGAGAAACCACAAAAAACAATTGTTTGTGTGACAATAACTAACATTGAAACTCTTCCTAATGAACCATTGACAATATTTTAAACAGTTATATATCAATTGTTAAAAAGGCTGTTCTTGGATAGGTTGTCAAAATAGCTCTTATAAATATGGAGCATCTTTTTTTCATTTGACAGCATACCTCTGTTTTGATAGCTTTTAAAAAATATGTTTAATTCATTGATAAAGGATTGGAAGAATGGGAGTTTATCATTTTGGATTCATCCATAATAAATGCTTCAAACAACCTAAACAATCATGCATAAATAATCAAGTAACCGTAAGTTTTGATTAATCTTTTTCAAACAATGGCAAAAAATGACAATATTATATTTTGCCAAATAAATATCTACAAAACAAATTCCTCACATTTCTGACAATTTACATCGCAGAAATCAGAAAGATGTATCGCACAAATTTATAAAAATGAGTATTCACGATTTTTTCGCGACAGGAGAGGGCCTCGACGTCGAAATAACGTACTAGCAGCTCTCTCAGCAGGTGAAGGACATGCAGAAGCAGATGAAGAAGACGAGTCAAGCAAAGGGCGAGTTTTTAGCCGTTCCAACGATTGGCAAATACAAAGCACTTGAAAAGACGTGGAACATGCAGAATCAGAAGCTACAGCAGTTTAAAGACGACTTGGCAAAGCTAAATGGACAGGAAAGCGATTTAATTGTCCCGTTTTCGGAAGATTTGACTGAAATAGCGCAATTGCTCGCTAGAGTCAAGGAGACAATAGAGTCTGAGCGAAAGAGAGTCGAACAGATGGTCGTTGATGAGGAGGAAATGCTCAGAAAGGAAGAAGAAGACAGAAAAAAGACGCAAGCACAACTCGAAGCGGAATATCAAGCGAGAGAGGCAGAGTCACTCGACCAGGGAGCTAAGGAAATCGTTACAGCAATGCAGGACACTTTAGACGTCACAAATCAACTCAATGAAAACTTAGACAACCAACACCAGCAGATCATGAGCATAGAGAACACTGTCGAGGATGCGCACCAGGAAATGGTTGAAGGAAACGCAGATCTAGAAGAAGCACAAGAACATCAAAAATCTACTTCGAAATGCATGTATTACATCATTGGTGCTGTTGTAGTCGTTATAATTGTTATTGTTCTGATTATTTTAGGAGTCATGGGCGTATTTTAATTTTCTATTTATATATTTTTTATTTGTTTTATGTTTAATTATAAAAGCAAGCTATTAGAAACCTACTGTCATTCATTCATTTCATTTTTAACAATTTCACATTTTTAAACAAAATAGATTTAATAATGAATGAAATACAATAATTTGGAATATAAGAAATATAAATAAGAACATTTATTGGTTAGGTTGAGGGTTTTCTTCTTCTTCAGCTTCTCCTTCGAATTCGTAATCCATTTCTGATTGTATCGAAGGAGAATCTCCGTTTGCGCTTTTGTCGCCTCCAGAAAGGAAAGCAAACATATCACGTCTGGACTGGGAAATCTCGAAAGCATACTTTTCGACGAAATCGAGGACAGTTAAGAACATTAAAGGTTGAACTTCATCTGTATTTCCTGCTCTAAGTTTTTCAGTCATCGCCATGAACTCGGAGACTTCTGGTGGCGGAATGACCTTCTTTACCCCGCTCTGCTCCTGTATATACTCATCATCAACTTTGTTCAAACTTGCTTCGATCTCTGCGACTTCGTTTTTAAGCTCTTCGACTGTTTTCTCGAGATCTGTTGTGTCATGTGTCTCTGAAGATAAAGTCGCTTGGAGAGCGGGAACACGCTTAGCGAGTCTTGCGCGTTTGATTGCTGTGCGCAACTTCAAGTTCTGTGCAGAGATAAGACGCGTGTATTCGAGAATCGATTGATTCTTTGTTCCAAAGTCTCCTTTTGTTGTCTTATTATCATCCAAAAGAGATTGTTGGAAATCATTCTTTTGCGCGTGTGCACGAGCCAGTTCTCCTTTCATGCTGCGGCATTCTTCGGCAAGTTCTGAAACAGCACCTGTTTCATTCGATAACTCAGTTTGGCATCTTTCGAGTTCTTCTTCTAATTGTCCAATCTTCTTCTCGACTTCATCAGCGTTTGCGTGAATTGCCAAAACTTCACGCTTCGTCAGACTTTGTGCGCTGCTCTGAATGCGTTGTATCTCAGAGTTGACAGCAGCAATCTGAGTTTCTATGCGTGTCTTTGAGGCGTTTAAGCGTGCTTGGATTCGCGCTTGATGATATTTAATCTCTTCTGGATCAGCGCGTGTTGAAACTTGTGATAAAGCCTTGTCAAGGAATTCAAAGTCTTCTTTTGCAGCTTCCATCTTCTCACTCTCTTCAAGAGCAGCCTTCAGTCTGTTGAGACCCTCCTTGAATGGAGGAAGATCATCTTTGTCATCATCTGCGGAATTTGGTTTAGTTGTGAATTCGACTTTTTCGTCGATTGATTGCGGTTTAAATATCGCTGGAAGCTTCGACATCGCGCGCCACATTATCATGAATGTGTCCGGAAGAGTCGAGAAAGCGTAATACTCGAGAATCATTGATCTGAAATTCTTAATATCTGTCATTGCAGTAACGACAGCGAAATTAACTGATTTCTTATCGAGAATTGATAAAAGCGTGAATTGTTCTGCAAATGCGTCTGTTGTGAATGAAGCGATGTCTCCTGTTCTCTCTGCTTCGATGGCCATCTTCTGGATATCCGTCATCATCGTAGAAACTTGCTGAGTGAGATTTGGATTGACAACATATGATTTGGCGTAAACAGAACAAACTTGAGCCATACTTTTCGATGCGTCGAGTAAAACTCTTGGAGGGATTGTTGGAACTTTGTCTTTGTTTTCTCTGATGAAGTCAGCGAATATCTGGAAGCACTTTCCATCATCGACTTCTCTGAATATTATTAAGTTCGTTTGATTCGAAGTGAAAGGCCAAACGTGCATATCTTGGAATATTGGATTTCCTGTCAACTGCTGAACCATCAACGCGATTGTTTGAGCGATGGTGCCAACAACTGTCAAAGGAACAAGGTTCGGCGATATCTTGTCGTCAATTCCAAGCATGCTTGCGACGTCAGACATTGATTTCGAGACTCCGTCGAAAAGAAGCAATGATTGCGAGAAAGTCATCAATCCATCATACATCGATGGCGTTGGTGCCTTTTCGATGACTTTCTTTAGTGTTCTGGCGAGTTTCGCTGGAGAAGCGTTATCATCGAGAACAATAACGTCGAGATAAGCGTGCTCGAATGCGTCGATTTCTTCTATACTCAAAGTGACTTTTCCTTGCGTTGAGAGCTTCCTTAGTGATGAGCAGATGGCTGTGGCGAACCTGAATGAGAGATCCGGAACTCTGAATGATAAATTCTTGAGAATGCCGTTGTAAGTGACTTCAGCAACGTTTCTTGCAGCGTATGGATGATAAATCGCAGCGAGAACTAACGCGAAGGCCTTCTCAGCGAGAGGAAGAGAAGATGTTGGATTGAAAGCGAGAAGAGGAAGAATATTTTCAATGAGACGAACGAATCTCGGAGTATCATCTGTTGGTGAGATAATAAAATCGTATTTATCAGGTGAAACACCTCCATCAGGAATAAACGCGCTATAAAACTGTCTCGTTTTAGATATGAAGCGTGCAACTGTGTCCAGTTTAGAAGATAATGGCAATGATATTGAATATGATATCTCATTGAATATTTCTTTGAGAACTTCAGCCTTGAAATCGATTGTTCCGAGATTTGCAATTTTCGAGAGAATAGGATCTGCTTGTACGCGTTTTGGAGGCTTTAGGATGTCTTTAACAGCGAAAATGTCGGGGAAATAGTGGAAGAAATTGTCGGCTGTGCTCGCGAGGTGAGAAGCTGAAGCGTTGTATAAAGCTTTGAACACCAAAAACATCAATCGAATGCGTGAAAAGAAGTCAACGACGCCGTTATTGAAAAGATCTTCATCAATCATTTCTGTGATTGAATCAATAACGTCCTGGACGGCCTCTATCATTACAATCTTCTTGTTTGGATATGTAGTTGCGAAATTGATTAAAATTGTTGCATCATCGATAATTTGTTGTTCTAGAGCGAGTTGACCCCACAGATTGTGAATAGAATCAAGCACTGATGTGATAATCGGATCAATATTTTCTTTGAGAATCAAACTCAAGAATTTTTCGAATGAATGATGAACATTGAAAATATTTTTATTTCCTTTGAGATATTCCATCCTTGAGTCCTTGAATGCTTCATATTCTTTGATATATGGATGAATTGAAGGATGCTGTTGAGAAATATAATTATCGATGATTTGGAATTGTGTATCGTCTGATCGGACGTTCGTTGATGTCAAATCGAGCAATACTTGCTTGTATTCCTTTAATAAGTCCGCAATTTCGTTAATTTGAACATAGTTTGATAAATGTGAAATTCGATGAATTAAAGAGATTGCTTTCGATGCTTTGTCAGAGGTAACTAAATGGGTGCTGTTGATTGCAAGCAAAGCGTAATAAAGTGTCGAGCGAAGTAATTTGCAATTTTCTTGATAAGTGAATTGCGATTTGTGAATGTTTTTGACTTCAATCAATGATTCATCGTATGAATTTATTAACTCGAGAAGCTCAAAGCTTATGCAAATTTGTTCAACGCGTTTTTTGAGTTCTTTGATACTTTTAATGATTGAATAATCGATTTCGCCGGACTGAAGCAAACCTTCGAAGTTTTCGACGGCCTTAAGTAAAATTTTCGCTTGTTCGCAATTTGTTGGTGAATTTGATAAAACTGAATTTAATGTTTGAAATATTTCTTGAATTTCATCCGATGCTTTCGTAACTGATTGTTCTAGAGCCATCAGTGGCAAAGAAATGTCAAAATTCGAAGGAACAACGAATAATCTCGCTAACGAGGAAAAAACGATCCAAAACTGGTTAAAATTCTGCTGCTTTGGTATATAATCAATAAAAGAACTCGTCAATGTCGAAGAATGCAACGGAGAGAAAGAATAAAGCAACTTTTTCCTCAATAAAAAGTCAAAGTTTGGAGATTCTAGCAATTTAAGGAAAGAATTCACCACTTGGAGGGGATTTATGTACTTCCTCTGCTTCTCTATGGACTCATTCATCAAGTTTTCCCTAAATTTGATCGAATTGATCGAAATAGAAGAAGCGAGGTTGAATTCTTCGAGTTTGTTGAAATCGAAGTCGATTTCTGGGAAATTTGATTGAATTTCTTCAACATCAGAATTCTGTGCTGAAGAATCTCCAGAATCCATTTTAATGGACGATTATTTTCCCTTCAATTTTCAATTTTACATTTTTCTTGTGTTTTAACTTTATACATTGGAAATGTGAAAGTTTGGATATTGGATATAATTAAGCTATAAATTTCTGGATCTAATGGGCTATTTTATTATGAATTTCATGAAATTTTCATTTTCATTATGAAAATGAAAAATAGATATTTGGATATTGGAAATCGTTATTGTATCATTTACTGGATACAGTTGACTATTTTAGTATGCATTTCGTGACATTTTCTTTATTCGTTTGCATTTTCATGTTGTTTTTGAAATGAGGAACTTTTAAATTGCAAAATCATTAAGCAATAAGTTGCTGGGGTATAATCAGCTGTTTATTCACAAATTTCAACGTTTTGTCCTTTTCTTTAGATATTTTCATTCCATACTAAAAATTTGGATATTGTAGATCATTATACAATACTATACATGATATAATGAAATGATTTGAATTGTAATTCATAAAATTTATTTGATTAAAGATTAATCTTGAGATCTTCATGATTTATCGAACAATAATTAAAAAAATATCACTACAATATCAATGTATGAATTATGGATTGGTTCTTGTTAACCAGAATTGGTTGATAATATATTTTTTCAAGGTCAAATCCGAAAATTGCTTTGATCCCCTCATTTGATACAAACCAAAGAAAGCTGCAGAAATGGTTACATGCATCCTTATTTATAGATTCAAAGAGTAAAATCCATTAAACGAATAGAAGAACCAAATATTTTTTGAAAAATTACGCCGTAATTCATTTTTTTGCACTTTCTGACAACTTTTCTAATCTTAATTCTGACCGATAATAGATACAAAAAAAGAGATATTTTTTTCAAGAGATGTGACAGATCATTAGATGCAGATTCACACACGAAGAAGATGCAAAACTGAAGAGTATCATTCACGAATTCATTAAATCAAACACCGAAATAAAGTGTGATTATGTGACATTTAAGATGCAGAACAAAAACATCAGACAATGCAGAGACAGATGATACAACTATCTAAAGGATGGCCTGAACACATCCCTATTCACTCCAGAAGAGAATTACTTGTTGTTATGCAAAGTTGAAGAGATCGGAAATCATTGGAGAAAAATTGCAAAATTCTTCGACAAGAGAACAGACAATGGCGTGAAGTCTCAGTATAAAAGTTAATGAGGAGGAATGCTACGAAAGAAAATGTGAGATGTCTCTTTGAAAAAAGTGCATCACAAGAAACGATCATTATTTTGTTTCAGTTTATTTGAAGATGAATTTATGCAATTTGAGTCCAGGTATGATGATAATAATGTAAACCAATCATATGTGGAGGAATAAATCAGTTCTATCTTTTATAAATATCAATAATTTTTCAATTTAAAACAACTTGGTTACAAATTGTTTATCATTCATGAATTAATTCAAAATACATCAGCATATTAATATCTGCCTAATTGTATAGGATATCATTGCATTTAATTCATTGACATTCAAAATTTATTAAAATAGTTCAATTTATAGATAGATCACATTGAAATACCTCAGAAAAATTTGAATTAATAAGCGAATACTGATTTTCGAATATGTATTTCATATAAAATGTCAATAAATATTATATTTCATCAAAAACTTCAAAATTCACTTAGATGCAATATAGTAGTTGAGTATAATCATGTTCCAAATTCACAGCACCTCAAATAAATACTTTTTAAAAAATTGATTTTATTTGTCATAAAACATTCGAAATTTACCAGAGGTATATGTGAAAAAGTGGATCTATAGCTACAGATTGTTTAAAAACATAATATTTTATTATTTTACAAAATGATTAAACTCTATATCGTGTGTAAGATCAAAACAAGGATAGAAACAGTTTTTGTGATTAACGAGTAACTTATTATCGATAAAGCAAGGAACAACTTTGAATTTCATTTCATTAAGAAGCAGCAGCACATATTTTCCATCAATTCTGCACCATCTAAGTTTTGTGTCTAAATCGTAAATTCTTTTATCGAGCAAAGACTTGATTTTTGTTTGATATATAACATTTTCATCTGCTGAATATAAATAAACATAATTTCGCATCAAAGGAGTGAGAGAAATGTTTGAAGAACCTGCCATAGCTTCAATTTGATCCAATGAAACAACTCTTATTGTGAGTTCATCAATAGCATTGATAGTCTCTGTTGATGGATATCCGAGATCATCTTCTTTGTAAATCGTCAAAAATCCATCAATGCATTCCATTTGAAGTATTTCATAATTAAATTGGTACAAAGCTTCAGTTCTCATCATAGAAACTGAATGATAATAGTACAAAGCATTTTCTGACAATAAATAGACTGATTGATACCATGGCTCGAAGAAATCAACATTATCAGAGATCAACAAATATCCGTTTTCAGTAACATGAATAAGATTCGAATCACATAAAACAAAAAATCCTTCTGTGTCTTTTGTATTCGCAATGCGTTCTATTTCTGCGTTAAATGCTGGGTTATCTTCTCTATTTATCTGGAACTCTGGCTCATTCTCTTCATTGTTTTCATCATACAAATAAATGCTTTCTGCTGTGACAATTGCAATTTGGAAAGAATTTTTGTTCATGATTGAGTGAATAATAAAAGCATCTTCAACATAATATTCGTCGAAATCCCAAACAAGCTCTAATGAAATTGATTTATTTCCTGCCATTCTATTGACTGATAATTGACCATCTGCTAAAATCAAGAAAAGATCCGAAGAATCTTTTGTAATGAATTTTGTTTTCTTAAATAATCCTGCTGTGAGCTTTATTTCTTTTCCAACTGTGTAATTATCAAATGGCTTAGTTGCTAGTGGCTCTTGATATAATGGACATTCTTCTTCTTCGTTATCTTGAATGATTTTTTCTGCTATCATTTCTTCTTCTTGGTTTAATTGATTATAATCTTCTTCTTCATTAGTTTTCACATATTGCTGTTCTCTGTTAATCTGAATGCATTCTTCTTCATTGGCACGAATTGCTTCATCTTCGTTGACTTGCATATTTTCTTCTTCAATATCCTTCTCAACTTCGATGTTTTGAATATTTTCTTGTTCAATTCCATTATCTTGCATTCTTTCTTCTTCGTTGGCGACTTCATTATATTCTTCTTCTTCGTTGAATTGAATCTTTCCCTCTTTTTCTCCGATTTGAAAGAGATCTTCAAAGCTTCGAATCCATTCTTTATCTTTTTCAATATTTTCAACATCTTCTTTTTGAATCAATTCTTCTTCTAACTGCACATTTTCAATATTTTCATTTTGAACATCTTCAACTTCTTTTTCATCTTGAGTATGTTGAGTATTTTCAATTTCTTCTTCTTTAATAGTTTTCTCTTCTTCTTTATGAGTAATTTCTTCATTAGTTTCTTGAATATTTTCCTCTTCGCATTCTTCAATTAATTTTTCATCATTTTCAGCCATATATGAAGTTTTTGCTTTAACAACATCAGAAACTTCCTCTTGCTGCGAAACTGGCAACTCAGTACTCTCTTCTTTTTGCTTGATTTCATCTCTTTGTTGAATGTAATTAGAAAACGTATCTGAAATAAAACGAAGCTGATCTATCGATATTTCTTCATCTGAAGATATTCCAAAACTATCAACAGCACTATTTCTTTGTTCTTCTGCAACAATTTGAGCTTCCTTTTGATTTTGTGATTTTCCTAAAAAATTCATAATTGAGGAATCTTCAAATTGAAAATTTTCAAGTGGAACCTCTTCATCTGAAGATAATATCATACTTAAAATTTGTTCTTGAGTTGGTTTTAGTTTGTTTTCAGTAATTTCAGGTTTGACTCCTTTAATTGGTGGTTTTGGTAGTATATTAACATTAGCAGCCATATTCATTAGTGAAGAGTCATCGAATTGAAAGTTTTTGAGCGAAATTTCTTCATCTGATGTTGAAATTTGAACAATCTGATCACTGTTATCTGATATCAGTTCATCCTGAATAACTATAATCGATTCGTTGTTATTTCTTGGCTGTTCTTGTTGAGAATTTAGATTATTGATTTTATTTTGATCATTAAATGACGACATGAGTACATCACTGTCGAACCTAAAGTTTCCCATCGGAATTTCTTCATCGGATGAATATATATGTAAATCTGTTAAATTTGTTTGATTTTGATTTGTAAGAGATTTGTTTATATTGGAAGAAGTTTCATCTTTCGTAATCACGAGTTTATCCAGTTTTGATGGTTGGATTGAAATAGAAATCGGCTGAATTGGAGAATTATTCACTAAATTTACATTTTCAGCATTGTTTGGCGTTTTATCAAACAACCCATGCCCAGATCTCTTCGGTTTGTCTATCTGAAATCGAGGAGTTTGTGTTATTTGAGGAGAATTGTTTTCAATTTCAGGTTGTTCGGTTTTTAATATAAAACCGAACAAAGCGTTGGGATCGAACTGTCCCCTCTTCTCTATTTTATGTGATGAATTAGAAGCATTTTGTTGGTTTGCTCCTAATTTATCAGACATGTTTTTTTTTGACTTGTAAAGAATTTATTGACAATTTACATAACAAAAAAATATCCATTTGGATGTTACCTCTATTTTCATCAAATTAGATGCCCCAGAATATGAAGTCTGCTGATATCAGATTCAAACATTATGAATGTTTTCATTGACTAATAACATGATAATGCCACAATTTAATACATCTGACACGTAAAATATCAAATGACAAAAGTTAGCATTTAGATTCTTAAAACAATAATGTAAGTTGTGCAATGAGGCTATATGTTAAGCATATCAAGTTCTTACATTGGGCAAACTCAGGTTGCAAACTAATCTTTTTGAAATTATGATGAGCTGAATTTTTGTCATCTACTATTTTTTTAATTGGTCCAATGGAAAAAGTTTCAGAGTATGATAATACATTTTATCCATTCGGCCAATTCATTTTAGTCACATATTGCCTTTTCAATCATATCTATTCCAGTTCACCCTGTGCTGCGATCATATTAGCAAATGATGGCACAAAAACGTTTAAAATAGAACTGTATCAATTTATCGAGTGCATTAGTATGCTTGCATCAAAGGCGGGTTCTATTTACGCCATTTCTCAAAACATTTCAATTGGAAATATTAGATCAGAAGAAACTGCTGCCTATTATGAATTCTTTTATCTCTACTCAACTGTGTTGACAACGATTAATCTATCTGCCCTCACACTGTCAACATTAGATTCAGGGAACTACGCATTTTATTCAAGGCGATTCCTTTATTCGAATAATAATTTGAGTAAATCACAAACATTTGAACGTACAATTAAGGGCCCTGCAGACGAAGAAAATATTTTCTACAATAATTACCTTCAGTTTCGTTATTTTGGATTTCATAAATTCAGAGATTTGGGTACAAAAAGCAACGTTTTCGAGAATTGCTATTTTGAGCAATGTATAATTCAAATATTTAAATTCCATTACTTTTCAAACTGTTCAATCGACAAGTGCCAGCTTACTTATTTCTCTGCAAAAGTTCCTGCAAGATGCCAATTTAATTCTGTTAATAAATATTTTAAGACACCAGGATTTGAGTTTATTTACACATAAAAATTGAATGAACTTGAAATTGATATACCCAATGAAATTCTTCCAAAGTCCATTAACTATTCTTCGCAAAGAATTGAAACTAACAAGTTTTTTAACGAATATAATTCAAATGCAATATTTACAAAGTGCGAATTTATACAAATTCAACATCGTCCAATGAGTCATGTCTATGTTATAGGCATTACCATTTCTATATCTGAATGCGCATTCCATGAGTGCGTTTGCGATACTATGGAAGGATGCATTCATGCAGCTAATAGATACAATAACATTGATGTGGATAAAAATTTCACAAGAATTTGTGCAGTCTCTTGTATTGGTCTTATGGATTCTTTTATAAGCTGCTTTGGATTCTGTGAAATCAATGAATCTTGCATAAACTATTGCTCGAAGTCTCGCCATTCTATAGATTATCATATTCTTACTCTTTATTCTTCACACATACCTTATTCGGCGAATTTATCAAATTCTATGTGTGCCAATTCAATATTCAAAATGAATACATATTCAAACGATTTATCAATATCATTTTGTAACTTCGAAAATGTTCAATGTTACTATTCTCTTATATATGCCGAGACCACCAGCGATTCGAACTTACAATTTCATCATTCATTAATGCTAACACATTAATAAAGTTTGATTGGGAATCAGGTTAGCAGAACCTGATTCGCAATCGAATCCAGTTTGTGAGTTTATTATATTTCCTGAAGGCTATGAGAGTATTTTCATTGATGCGTACAAAGCAATAAACTGCATATTGATCAATATAACAATGCCTACAGCAGATTTTATAGAATTCTTCATTAATTGCACAATCACAAATGATACAAATACACAAACATATTCGCTCAATGCATATTATTGCAGCGTTTTCGTTCCAGATCCTGTTCCATTCCATCTAACAAAACAGCAAATTATTATAATAACTTTTGCATCAATCTCAATGCTAATTCTCGTTTTTATATCTATAGTACTGATTTGTATTGCTAAATGCAGAAGGGATCAAATACAAATCATAAAGCGAATTGAGCTTGAAAGCAGTATTATTCAAGACTTTGGTTAAATTGTTATGTTGAAATCTAGAAACTTTTCGCACATGATAGCCAATTCTAACGTCAACAACGATATTTATATTATTTGGAACCTAATCTTTATATTGAAATCTGCTAAATGGCAAAAAATATTTTTTGACAAATATCAAATTTTGTAAAAATTTTGATAAGTTTATTAAAGATTTTTGACATCGTCAAAAAAATATTTTCTAAATCCGACAAAGGGTAAAAATCCCGAATAATTTTTGACAAAGGGCAATTTTATTTATATTTTACAATTAATGCAATTCTTTCAGTGGGCAGATAAAACGCTGTCTCAAAACAAAGTTATTCCTTTTCCAGAGGAGGGTTTAGCGTATTTGGAGCGAGAACCGCCGCAGGATCCCGTTTTAAATCAATTTCATGAAAAACTCGTTCAATTTATCAAACAGTTAATTCCAAACAAAGGTGATGTCATCATTCGCCAGCACATCGTCGATCAAATATGTACGCAAATACGTTCGTCGATTCAAGTTCCGCCGAAGGAAAATTTAATCGTTTTGCCGTGCGGCAGCTGCATGAGTGGTACATTCCTTCCTAACGCAGATATCGATTTCGCGATCTTCTTTTACCCATCTCCATGCAATCCTGTTAATATTATGCAGCAGCTCGAGGAAGCATTAACGGACTTTGCCATTGAAGAGTTCAATCCACTCCCTCAAGCTAAAGTCCCTGTTCTCAAATTTAATACACAGCCTGGTATTTCAATCGATATTTCTTTCGATGAGCTCCACGGGCCTTTGTGTGTCCCGACTGTCAGGGAAATATTCAAAACGATACCGTGTATTCTCCCAGCGCAGATATTTTTGAAAGCAATGCTGCGGAAAAATAAGCTAGATCAACCGTTTCTTGGTGGAATCAGTTCTTACACACTTCAACTCATGATATTAGCCTACGTGCAGTACGTTGGAGAGCCTGCAAACATAACAGAGTTAATTGTCGGATTTTGCAATTTCTATGGAAATATATTTAACTATACACTGACAGGAATAGATGTTAGTGAGGGTGGAAGGTTCTTCTCGCGCACAAAAGAGAACAAATTATCACCAGACACACCTACAGCGATGTATATTCAAGATCCGCTTAATAATAAGAATGTTTTAGGTCATAATGCATTCAAAATGAATGAAATTCGCGAAGTGTTGAGAATTGCTCACCAACAGATCATCTCTGGCAACGGAGAAGAGCTAATTAATACAATGTTAGGCGAAATTATCGAAATACACTCTATTCACGATGCAATCAAGGATTATGCTTCAATCCAGAAGATAGATATTGAATAAACCTCTATATTATGTTTTTTATGAAAATAACACAATACAAAACAAAAATTTATTAAATTAACAAAAAAAAATAATTAAACACGTTATTGCGCAACTTGTTTTAGTGAGCAGCTCTTCTTCTATGTGAAGCCTCTACTCCTGCACTTGCGTTTCTTTGAGCAATTTCATTTCTATCTCCAACAGCTGAGTGAACTCTCTTCTTTCTTCTTACAGGTTCTTCTTCAGGAGTTATCTCATTATATCGATTTGAATCATTTCGAACTCCAACTTGAGCGTTTCGTTGTGCAATTTCACCTTTATCACCAACTGCTGATTGCGCTGGTCTCTTCACTCTTCTTTGTGTGGATAAAACTTCTTCATTTCGTTGCAATATTTCATTTGCATCGCCAACTTTTGATTTCCTCTTCCTTCGCATTGGCTGAACTTCATCGATCTGCGCAACATCTTCCTGATTGCCAGCTTGTGAGTGTGTCTTTCTCCTTGCTGGCGGCTGTTCTAGTTGCTGTGCAATATCATTTGGATCTCCAACACGTAAATGAGACTTTCTTCTTAATGGTTGAATAGCGACTTCTTCATTTCTTTGTTGTATCTCGTTTTGATCTCCAACTTTGGAATGCGTTCTTCTTCTTGTTGGCTGAGGCTGCGGTTCTTGTGCGATATCCTGCGCATCACCAACTCTTGAATGAGTCCTTCTTCTTGAAGGTTGAGCTTCAACAACTGCTTCATTTCTTTGCAATATTTCATTCTTGTCGCCAACTTTAGAATGCGATTTTCTTCTGATTAGATGTACAGGGACTTCTTCAACTCTATGTTTTCTTGGCTCTGGAGCTTTCTGTTGAATTTCTGCCTCTTCGTTCCTTTGCTTTATTTCGTTTGCATCGCTGACACGAGATTTGCGTCTCCTTCTTTGAGGGGCTTCTTGGATATCTTCATTCCTCTGTTTGATCTCATTTACATCACCGATAGCTGATATATGTGATTTCCTGGGCCCACTGACGCCTACTTGTTCATTTCTCTGCTGAATCTCGTTTCTATCGCCAACAGCTGATTGAGCAACAACTCTGCGTTTCTTATTTGGTTTAATTTCGATCATAAATTCATTTCTTTGAGTGATATCAGATTTGTCGCCAACAGACGATTGTGCGTATGGTCTTCTTGATGGTTCAGGAGCTTGCTTAAGCATGTGCGGAGACTGCAACTGAATGATATCAGGATCAGCCACATTTGATCTAACTTTCTTTCTTCTTGTTGGCTGTGGTTCTTCTGCAGGCATTTGTTGATTCACTTGTTGTGCAACTTTGACAACTGGGATGTTGGATGTGTCTTCTTCTTTCTGCTCTGCCTTCATTCTTCTGCGCATTCCTGGTGGAGGAGATTCCGGTGGTTTTTGCTGCGGTTCGTCTTCATCGGAATATTCATCGATTTCTTGTTTTCGAGGTTGAATCTTCAATTGCTGCTGCTGAGGTGGATGACGCGGTGTTGGTATTCTCTGTGCAATTCTCGCCTTTGGCGGTGAGTTTTGTTCAACAGGATCTAAATCTAACCAAGATGGACGCGCTTGTTCTTTCTTTGGAACTGGTTTAGGAATTTCTTCTATTTGTCGCTGTGGAGGTCCATGATCACTGTTTGGCTGCCTCTGTGGCACTGGATTCACTTGCTGTGGCCTTCTTGCTGTGTTTGGCGGTGGTTGATCAACATCATCAGAATATTCATCGAGATTCTTGTTTTGATATCGTTGATTTCTATTTAGAGAAACTTTCTTCGGTTGTTCATTCAATCTTTGATTGTTTGTGGGCTTTTTAAGCTGAATTTCTGGTTCATCGGAATATTCATCGATATTTTGATTCTGGATGAGATTCTTTGTCTTAATGAGTCCTTGGCTTTGCAATCTTTGTGGAATTCTTTGATTGCTTTGATTCTGAATAACAACGTTTTGATTTCTATTTGGAGAGACTCTCTTTGGCGGTTCTTCATCATAATCATCTGAATATTCATCGAGATTGTTATTCATTATAGGCTTCTGAATTCTCTGATTTTGATTTCTATTTGGAGGAAGTTTCTGTGGAGGAATTTCTTCATTAGAATATTCATCAACATTTGGATTTTGTATTTTAGGACTTTGATTCATATTTGGTGAAATTCTTTGTGGAGGTTGATACTGATTTCTATTTGCTGGTGGTTTTTGCTGAGGAACATCTTCATCTGAATATTCATCGACATTCGGATTCTGGATTTTTGGATTTTGATATCTATTCATTGGATTTTTCTGTGGTGGTATATCATCATCGAAATATTCATCGATGTTTTGAATCTTTGAATTTTGATTTCTGTTTGGTGATATTCTTTGTGGCTGAGGATTTCTCATTGGTGGCTTCTGTTGAGAAATTTCTTCATCTGAATATTCATCAGGATCAGGAATTTGTTTCGGAGGAATTCTCTTTTGAGGATGATATCTATCTTCATTTCTAAATGGATCTCGTGAGCTTTGTGGTGGCTCATTATCTTCATCGGAGTATTCGTCAATGTTCTGTGGTTTCTTGGAAATGACAACGTTTGGTTGAATGTCTTCATCTGAGTATTCGTCAATGTTTCGTGGTATTTTCTGTTGTGGAACATCTTCATCTGAATACTCGTCAATGACTTTTTGTAGCTGTTGGCGAACAGACTGTGGAGATGGTGGCACATCGTCATCATCAAGACCCCAGTTTCTTTTTTGATTGTTTGGCTTTGGTGGTGGAACATCATCACCAGAATCATCTTTCTTTTGAATTCGTGTTCTAACATTTCTTGTTTGTTTCTGTGGAACAACTGGCTGTGGACCAGGTTTTGGCTTTCCAAATGAAACTTCAACTTGTGCTTCATATAATGTTCTCGTTTCTTCTAAAACATCGAACGCCATTTGTGGCTTTTTGCCGAAAGAAACAGCGACTTGTGGTTCATCATCGTTTGTTCTCGAATCATCTCCAAAACTCAAATCAATATCAGAATTAAGTTGCTCTGGCTTCTTCCTTCTCTTGTTGGTGCCAAAAGAGACAGCAACGTTCGCAGTATTGTCAACCATAATGTCGGAATAAGTGCTCTCAGAGTCGAAAGCTCCCAATCCTCCAATTTGATTCTCGAGACCTTGCAAAAAGAATGGAACATCCAAAGAATTCTTTGGCGAAGATGGAGACTCTCCTTTAGGTGATGCTGGTTGTCTCTGTGGTGGCTGCAACTGCTGAGAGCTTCCAATTCTTGAAATTTTAGGAGACAATGGCTGCTTTTGTTGCCTCTTAATTGGCATTCTTTTAACAGATTCTGCGCGTTTCTGCATTTGCGGACGTGGAGGGAGTGGTGGATTTTGTGGTGGATTGAGAACAGCTTCATGCTGCTCGTCTGTGAGAACTGTTGGAAATTGATCTTGTTGAACATGTCTGAATACAGAAAATGGCTCCAAAAATGGAGAATTTTGCGGAGTTTCGAACAAACAGCCGCGTTTTGATTGCTTGAGAACTGGTTTTCTCTTGAATGTGTTGAGAAGGTTGTTTGCTTGTTCCTGTGTGATTTTGTTGTGATCGAGTAAATACTGAACATCGTCTACAGGATATGAGATGTTTAATCTCGGCTGTTGTTGAGCTGCGAAGTTCATTGTTTCTAAAAATTGCTGTCCATTGTCTGGATTCCCTCCATCAATGACAACAACTTGGATAACTCTGTTTGCTTGTAGAAGAGTTCTTAATGCAGATATTCCAGCATCGCCAATCAAGTTTCCAGAAATGTCTAAATGCAAAATTGATGGCGAACGACTGACACAGCGAAGAAGAGCTCCTGTAAGTCCACCAAGTTTGTTTCTGTCTGTTCCACGTATTGTCAAGAACTTGAGAGAGTTTGTGCTGTCAATGAATGCGCAAAGATCTGTTACAGAGTCTTTAATTTCATGATGGAAACAACCGCTCATTGAAAGATAGTCCAAAAACGAATTTGCATGTAAGAAAGTGAATATTGATTTGTGTATTGGATTTCCATCCCACGTGAATGCAGTCAACGATCGGTAGTTTGTTGTTGCGAATGCTTTGAATACTGATGGCCACGCATCACTTGGCGCGTGTGCACGAGCAATGGAGAGCTTGAATGACTCCAAACCTCGTCTGAAGATAATCTGCAGTGTATCAGGAAGACTGTTGCCCATCCATTCGATGTCATTCAGTATGAGTGAATATAATTGAGGCTGAATAGAAATACTCGAATCAGGACTGACACTCGCTGAGTTTGATGATAAATTTAAGAATCTCAGATTAGCGAATCTCGCTGTTGCAAATTTAGCGAGCGCATCAGCGATTTGAAGGTTGCATGATGCCAGAGACAAACAAGTGACATTTTTGGCAACATCAATGACTTTTTGGAGATCAATGTTCCTTGTTTTATCGAGATTTAAAATGCGAAGATTCTGGCAAATTTGTGGTGTCAAAATCTGTGTGAAAAGCATTGAATCAGCGCTGTAATCGAGCGCGTTATGGAAACCAATGGAGTTAGCTCCTGTTTCTTGTATAAATTTGCGCAAAACAGGCAAATCTTGTGGCTCGAATTCCGAATGCGAAAATGTGACAGCAGAGAGCTTTGAGACTTCATTTGACTTGAAAATGTTGAGAAATTCTATGAATTTAGGTTCTTTGCGTCCGAAAAATTCGATAGATCGAAGTTTTATAATCGAACTTGGATTTTCAAATAAATTGTTCTGAGTTTCTAAAACTGGAACGGTAAGATGTGATAGCGACTGTATCAAAGGCAAAATATTGAAGAAAATATATGTTAAACGCCTGAATTCAGGAAAATCTGAATAATTATATTTTAATGGCGAAAATCTGAGAAAGTTTTCGAAGGAATTTAGAACAGATGGTTGGATTGTAATGTTTTTATCCATAAGTAATTGTTTCATTCTTATCAAAGCGCCCAAATTTGATCCTTTAACTTTGAAAAAACCGTAAGTGTTAAAACCAAACGATCTGTAAATGATTGACGGCAAAATTTGTCGAAAAACATGACCAAGAATTCCTGTTATCTGTCTTCCATCTTGAAATTCAGTTGTAAATTTTCTTTTTTCGAAGGTAAACCTTGCAATATTTCCTTGAAATCCTACTCCTTTCAAGGATGACCATGTAAATATCTTTTTAATATCGCCTGTTGTTTTGCTGAAAACTTGATATCCAAAATCTGTTATAGCAACGATGCGAAGCTTCTTGAATACCGATACACTCGTGTCTTTGACAAGTCCTAAAGAGAAAACCGCTCTATGTTCATACTGCAATTTTGCCTGTATTGCAGTACAAATTGATTCATTCATACAAAATTATTTTGCATCAATTTTATGCGCTCGATATTTACTACTCTTAGGGTCTCATTTTTCACTGCTAAAATGGAAAATGATAAAAGTGTACGTTTAGCTTTAAAGAAAATGCCATGTAAAAGATTTTTGACAAATAAAAATAAATTATGACATGTAAATACCAATTTTATCATATAAATAAAAGTTTATGGCATGTAAAAAAAATTGTGTCAAGTAAAATAATCTTCTTGCTGGCAATTTAATTAAATTTTTTGATGGGGCGAAAGGAACCACCACCGCCAAGCAATCTTATCTTTCAAATCCTTAAAACGTTTTATCACTCGTCAGAGATTGCAGATAGGCTTGCTGATTGTTTATCCGAACAACAATCTGACAAGGATCCCGTAGATGTTTTAATATTATTTTTAATCAATGATGTTTTTGCTCATTTTCAGTCTAAGCTCGATGACCAAAACATAGATTTTTCATACCTTGCAGATTCTCTCGATGTTCATAATCCCGAAACAAAAGCTGATGAAATTTTCGTCAAAATTAATAATTTATTGCAGAAGGTCGGTTTAGAATGTTTTACTGAATACCATAAATCCAATTTCGATGAAAACAAAAGAAATTATTATTCGAATTCTCGTATCAAATCAATAAATTCACATGAACTATTTTCCATTGTAAGATTAGGGAACAAGAATAAATTCTTCTTAAATATATCAAACGCTTGGTATTCCGTATCAACTAAAAGAACTTCTGTTATTAGCAATTATCAATTAGACAAAAAGATTGAACGAAAGGACGAAAAGTTATACTTTTACAGACCGACTTTTCCTAAATTGATATTGTACAAATATAGGAATTTCACGTACACTTTCTTTAGAGAAATGCAAAGCTCTACACAAATTAAAGAAACCGACATTAATAAATTATTCAAGGAGGATCAAAAGAAGTATTTTTATAATAAGAAATTTCAATCTGAAGCTCCACAAGAAATCAAAGAGGATGTAGCTGTTGTTTTGTACAATTCTTTAGATATTATTCAACCAAGTTTTGAGGAATTCGATGGTGAAAAAATGGTTTCCAGAACAGAAACCATTTTTGATTTCAAGACTCACTGTAATCATCAGAAAATTAGCAAGGAAAATAATATTTTCTTTGTTGGCCCCGACAGAATTTATGCAGCTCAAATGTTCGGTGAGAAATTAAATGAAATCAAGGAAATGTTTCAATTGAAAATAGACAAATCTTGTTTAGTCTTAGATCCAAATATGTATCCATTATCCATTTATGCCAAAATTTTGGCTAATCAGACATATATTGTTCAAAAAAGCGAATATGAAAATGCCAATTATAAGGTTGTTTTAGCGACTGACATATATCCACCAAAGCCTACAAAATACTTTTTTAAGGAAAAAAATAACAAGGTTAGTAATGAGCATATTCGCGCATTTAATTTAGATGACAATCCAATTATTTATAGATTAGAAGGTTGTCTTGTTTCAAAAAGCTACGAACTTGCGGAGAACTGTATAAACTATATTGTCGTTCCTCGTAACTATGTTCCAATTTTGGAAAAATATAGTCAGGGAGAAAAGGGGCAAACGCCACATTAGAAGCATAATTAAGCCTCCAAACTCTATCTATTATCTTTATACATCTTCTAAAACTAATATAATGAAATAAAGTCTAAGTTTAAATTTTTAATTTCAATATGTTATTATTCAGCAAGTACAATATACATGAATTAAATGTTACGGCTGTTCACTCTTTTTGCATCTAGTGTTGTTTTTTGGTTGTTCTAGCATTGACGAATCTTAATTACCTTACTTGTACCAATCTGGCATAGATTGAGCTGTATTTGCAAATCTGATTTTACTCTTAGAATAAATGTAACATAGAATTTATTTGTCAAATTAAGAAATATAAATGTGGTTATATGTCAGAAATAGTTTACAAATATTTGTTTATCAAATCTGGATATTTACATGTCAGATATAAATTAGGAATCAAAAAATTGACGTTTAAAATTTATTGGAAATGAATATTGACGACGAAATCATTGCTGTGTGGGACGAAATGGGCCTCACTGAGGAGGAAAGGATCAACGAATTGCGTCCTCTTAACGAAAAAATCGATAGGATCAAGAAAGAAAAAATCGATGAAACTATTCGAGAAATGCAGCAACTTCAGATCGGAATAGACGAGACAAAACAAAAACACATTCGCATGCTTCAAGTTACAGGGGCTTCTCCTTTCGAAATAGAAGAGGTACAGAAAAACGGAATTCATGGATCGTTAAAAGAGCGTTTTGACCAAGTCCAAGATGCATATGAGGAATACAAACCACACTACGTCGAGACAGTCCAGAAACTTCAGAAGATGGTTGATATTTTGCAAGAATTATTTGAAATTCTTGAAATTCCTGAGCAGGACCGCGGCGATTTTGCTGCTGTTGGCGATACAGACCTCACATCGAAGCGATTGCAGGCATTTTCTAACAAAATTGATCGACTTCAGAACGAAATAAACGCAAATGACAAATATGCACAACAATTCATCATAGAAATACAGAAACTATCGACAGATCTCGGCGTTGAAATCAAGAACGAAATCAGATCGATCATTGATAGGCCTCCTTATCGCCCATCAGATCTCGTGAAATTAAAGCAAGAAAGAGATTTGCTTCAGAACGAGTTCACAACGAATTCAAACTACATATCGGAACTTGCACTTCAAATCAAGCGTTTGTGGGATATTCTCGAAGTCAGTGAAGATGAACGCCAAGATTTTCTCGATATGCACAACGGAGTCTCATACAATCAAATTGCTGCGTGCGTCAAACTTATCAACACTCTCAACAAGCAGAGAAACCAGATGGTTCCTGAATTAATCACAGAAGCAAGAGAAAAGATCTCTGAGCTTTGCAAGAAGATGAGATACACTCAAGATCAAGAAGATTCTATTTTCAAGAGGGTTGACGCAAAGATGGAAGACCAATATCCATCAGAAGAGAAACAGGAGAACGAAACAGACTCTAAAATTACAGCAAATGAAGAAGAATCTCGCATTGAAGAAAATCATGAAAATAGTGCTCAAGAACAGCAAGAAAACCAGGAAGATAACAAGCCATTAAATGAGAACGAAGAGGAAACAAAGAATGAATCTCCAGCAGCAAATGAGAATCACAATGAAGAGGAAGAAGATAAGAATTCTGAAGAAAAGCAAAACAATGAAATTAAAGAAGAAAATGCTGAAGAGGAACAAAAGAATGAACCAAAAGAAGAACAAATTAATGAAGAAGATGAAAACAATGAAATCAAAGAAGAAAATTCTGAAGAGGAACAAAAGAATGAAGAAATTCAAAAAGAAAACGTTACTGAACAAAAAGTTGAAGAAAAGATTAATGAGGAGGAAGAGGAAGAAGAAGAGATTAAAGAGGAATTCCATCCAGAAGATTATATCGAAGAGCCTGCTCAAAGTCATCACTATACTCCAAGGAAAACATTTGTTGATGCCGATGATCTTCTCACGAGTGAAAATTCGGCAATGAACACACCACAGAAGCAACGTTCGATCCAACCAACAGAAATTAAGCCAATCGAAAACACGCAGAAAGAAGAACGCGAAATTGCATACTTCGAATTACTCGATGCTGAGTTTATGCACTTGCAGCGCCTTTACGAGATGTCAAAGCCTATTCATGAACTCATTCAGCAGCGTGAGTCTATCATCAATGAAAGAAATGAAATTGCAGAAGAAATCTCAACAGCCGAAAAACCAAAGCCTGTTCGCATGTCTCTCACGCCCCGTCAGCCTCTCGAAACAGAGCAGCCTGTTCTCGAGAAAGTTGCTGCAGAAAAGAAGTCTCGGCAGTCATATCAACCGAAAAGCAGTCGACCGATAACAGCGGAGCCCGAAGCTCCATCAAGGCGAAGCTTGGCTCCTAAGACAGGAAGAAAGCATATCCCAGGAATGGTTTCTCCAGAGAAAGTTCGCATGCGCCCTCCTGATCCTTCGAAGAGCCTGAAAGCAGAGAAGGCTGAACGAAGGTACAAAGTTGTTCTCCCTCGTGTTGAGAAGAAGCTTGCACTCGCTTTGTTCGAATACAAGAAGGAAAGTGGTGAAGATTTCACACTTGATGGAGAAATATATGCAAACAAACTTCCTAACTTCCAGCTTTCACAAACAGAGAAGAGAATGGCGAAAACATCTTTATCAGGAAAAGGACTCAAGCATTAATTCTATTTATTTTTATTATTTATATTGCATTTAAATACTTTGTAAATACATTTTTTGGCAAAATTTCAGCTTTAACATTTATTGATAAAAAATCAACAATTCGATGAATGCAAATATAATAAAGGTAAATTGTTTAATCAAGCGTGTTGCAATGAACTAGAAGAGCTGGATTTAGACTTTTTCTTTTTCATTACGATCACAACAATGACAACGACGACTATGATGATAACAATCACTATTAGTACGACAATAGCAACAATCAATATTGTTTTATCTTTTTGAGAATTGCAACCTTCATCCATAAATATAATAACTTGGCTTTTAGATAGATCATAGCTTCCTGGATTATTCAATTCATTTTCGAGTTCTCTAATTGTATTATTCAATTTAAACAGGGGAAGTGCAAAAAAATGGCTGAAACATTTTTGTCATTTGCCAATCGTGTAGCATATGACGGTCATTTTCTGTGCTCATCATTATTGTCATTCCATACGGAATGTCAAATGTCATATATTGTAAAGAGGCTTTTGCTGGCATAAGATCAGCTATTTGGCATATTCAAGAGCCTAAAATTACGAATTATCAAGTTCATCTTGTTAATTACCTGTTTTGCCATTTTTTTGTACTTCCCTGTTTCATTTGATTTCATTAATAAAGGACTTGAAGAAATTATGTTTGTCCCTTTAGATTCACCTATAATGGATGCTTCAATAAGCACAAGCAATAATGTCGAAATAATCAATTAATTGCAAGTTGTAATTAAATTTTACAAACTTTGGTAAAACTATGAAAAAGAGAGATTGGTTGATTTTCGATATTACAGATAATTATATAAAGACTTAATTGTTATGGGAACCATCCAAAAGGAGAATAAATAACAAATAAAATTTTGACATGTATTTCTTTACACTGACATGTTTTTGAAAAGTGGAAAAGTGTCAATAAACAAATGTTGACATTAAAAGTTAAATACAAAAACGACATCTTCACGTACCCCATAAAGAAAATCACGACAAACAGTGCATTCATCAAAATGCTTGCCAAGGAGCTCTGTTTGGAGGCAAATTCGATAAAATTATTTTATAAAGGCAAAACTCTCGCGAATTCGAAAGAAAACAAGCTCGTTAACGAGGGAATAAAAGATGGTGACAAGATTCTTCTTACAGCAGTCGACAAAGGGATAAAACTTCCAAAACCAAAAAGATCTGGAAACAAAAAGCAGCCGAAGAATCAGCAGTTCGAAGATATACCTATTCCCGATATAGTGCGGAAAGGTCCGCCGCCTGGCTGCATGGATGGACTCCACGCCCCGGTATCAAAATTCCCGAAAACGCCGTTCGTTGTATACACCAAAGATGGCAGTATCGCAAAGCTCTCTATAGAGTCTGACGCTTTGTTCGTAGAAAATGCTAATGGAAGCGTCGAGAGACTTTTTGATATTTCTTATAACGCAGAAAAAACTCAGGATATTCCGAATTTCTCAAACTACATCTCATTGTATATTAACACCAATGACGAATTACGAGTTTATCATTATATTCCAAAACAATTCCAAAATCTTTTCAAAGATTTCTTAAATTTGTTATCGAAATAATATATACGTTGATTGCAGCTGAAATACATCGAAAAACGAACGAATTTTTTTTATCTTCAGGCAAAATTTGTTTCAAACACCCTAGATGTATTATGTATATCAGTTTGTGTTTCCCAAAATGATTTGTAAATAAAGTGTTAATTTTTTATGAAATTCGATTAATGGCAATATTTATAAATTTTTATTATTCATCATTTTCGCCGTGTTGCTGGAGCACCCTAAATTTGGTCATGATTGATGATCCTTTTTTGAAGCATGATATTTTCTTTGGAATGAAATTTTCATATTTTGTTGTTGGATATTTTGCATTTTAACAATTGATCATTTCTGTGTAACAATTGCTTCAAGCAATTGCATCTAATGAGTGAGTGGTATATTAGAAATATAGAGAAGTTTCAGAAACAAATGAGCAATATGTCACCTTGTTCATTACAATAATATCATCGAAAACAAAAAGGCCAAACACTCTGATTAATGTATTGTTAATCTTTACATGCTCAGTGAAAAGCTTGTAGCAGATAAGAAACCTTTCTATAAACAAAAGATTTAACCAATCACATTTAATGACAAAATGCTATTTGTGCAATGTAGGTGAACAAAAGAAAAACGCAATCATTTCATATATGTGTGCTCTTCATTCCATTCCAAGGTGTGATTTAATGTGGTCACTTTGGAGGAAGTAACTATCAAATTTCGTAGTTATGAGTATCAATAAACTCTATCTCGCACAAATGTTCATCATTTTAATATTGAATTATTCAATATGGGTATGTTTCTATTTAAAGTTCAATACATGAAGCAACGGATCAAACTGCATGTATTGATAGTAAAGCAATACCTTCAACCTTTATTCATGGCGATTTGATTAAATTTCAATGCGTTTGTAGTTCTTGATGATTTAAGTTTGGATAACATATTGTTATTCATCATCTACCAATATATGATGCTATGAGCAGACTCATAATCTTTCAACTAACAGATCAAGATATAATCCATACTAACCGCAACTCTATTTACAGTTTTCTGTTCGCATTTTGATTATTGGGCAAAAAAACGCAAAACAGGGAAATAACCTTAAGTTAAATTGAGAGTGCCTATTATCGTCCGATGTGTGCCCTTAAATGACATGTAAATTATTTACACAGCAAATGTAAGAAACTCATAGAAAACAAACATTTACTCCGTTTATAAATGAGTGGAGGAAAGCTTCCGAGATTTCCCGTCACAAAACCCCCGCGCGCTGTCACGCACCCGGAGACAGAGGTTGCGACACGCGAAGTCGCACCTGTGAAGAGGGAGAAGAAGAGCCTCCACAAGAAAGTTTCTCCGAATCAACACACAGAGTTTCGCCGCTTCTACGACCGCGGAGACATTCCAGTCCGCTTAGTTCACACCACATTCAAGAACAAGATTGCTTGGTCCGTTGACCCTTCTGTTCTCGATTATCAACACTATTTACCGCTATTTTTCGACGGCTTGAGAGAAAAGGAGGAGCCATACTGCTTCTTCGCACGCAAGGGCACGTGGGAGCTCCTCAAGAACGGCGGAACACGCGTTCTTCAGTGCATTCCGCAAGTTGTTATTCCTCTTAAGAAGGCACTCGACACACGCGATATGGACATTGTTCCTGTCGCCCTCCGCACAATGCAGAAGTTAGTTAAGTCCAGTGAACTCGCTGGCGAAGCTTTGATTCCTTTCTACAGACAACTTCTTCCAGTTCTCAACGAATTCAGCTTATGTAACAAGAACTTGGGCGACAGAATCGAATACGGACAGCGCAAGAAAGAAAATATTGGTGATCTCATTCAGGAAACACTCGAAGTCCTTGAACTTAACGGTGGACCAGAAGCTTTCATCAACATTCAATATATGATCCCAACTTACCAGTCCGCGAAGGCTCCTGGTGATGACGAATAAATTGCTATTTTCTATTTTCATTATAATCTAATTAATCATATCATATTTTTATCTGGCAAATGTGTATATGCTATATTTTGTTATAATTCTGGGAACAGGAACTTTAATTATAAATTGATTAAATCAATATTAAAATCATATGTTATTCTTCTTATTTTATGAAATTCATATTGTCTTAATCATGTGTTTGTTGGCGATATAATTAACATTAGTTGATGTTCGATATTATAAATCATAGAAGCGCTTTTATGATCTTGAATTATTTCGATAAAATTGAATGATTATCATACAATAAAGATATCAACTGAAGTATGTTGATATGTAGACATATGTTCAGCTATACCTTATATATGTAACTATTTGCATGTTAATGTTTAAATTGATTTGTATATCAAGTTATAGATGATAAACTCTGTCCGAGAAAAATGATATGAAAAAATGAAATTCGGCCAAAACATAAATCAGCTAAAATAAAAACAATTTGTAAGATAAATTACCTAAGAAATTTCCAAAAATAAAGAAATATTTGATGAAATTTAATAAATTTGAAGCAATATCACGCATACTACATATGGATGTCTATTTTGTGTCTATTTGAGAACAAAATCATTAACAAAAAGTCACATTTTCATGGAATCCAATTTGGTCGATAATCCAAAGAAACACGATGATGATTTTGAACTCATTGAAATCGAAAAAATGGATGATTTTACGCAGCCTCAGCTTATAGAAATGCTTTACAATCAATTGCAATTATTAATGAAAATTCCAATCGAACATTTGATCTTTTATTTGCACAGCATTGACGTTCTATGTCACAAGATTACGGTTTTTCCCTATCAATTCTTCGAATCAACTAAATTTTTAGATAATTTTGAATATATTGTAAATTTACAACGTGATGACCCAAGATTTGAAGCATCGTTAGAAGTTTTTACAACAATTTCAGCTAAATCCGATGAATTTATGGAATTATATTTTCAAAAAGATCCAAAACTAGATATCATCAATGAAGCACTTATATTGAAAAAAACTAGCATGGTACGTGTTGCTTCTATGTTCTTTAAGAACTGTTTGATGAATCCAAACGCTTTAAACGCAATTATTCAAAGAAAGATATTGGAAAAATTTCCAGCGCTGTTTTGCGAAATGTTACGAAATGTGCCTGAATACTACTTCGATGTGGATATCAAAGATCGTGTTGAATACGCATTTAGTTTGTTTAACTCGATGATTAACATATTTCCAAATGAAAATCTCGATTCAACAGTAATTCGCGATGTATTATATCAAGCAATAGATTCTCCTATCAATAGTTATCTCGTAGACAAAATATCAACACTAGAATTCATTGTTTATCATAAATTTGGAATCGAAACTATTTTCGAAGATAGCAAACTTTGGGAATACATGAAATATCTTTTGGAAGAGTCTCGTTTCAATTCTTCATATAAAACTATATTCGAGTTGATTGAAATAGCTTACAAAGAAAAGATAATTGATTTAAACTCAATCCCTTTCCTTTCTATTATAAGAATCATTGACAGCGATTTATACATTCCTAATGATTACATTATCTCTGTGTTGAAGTTCGCGAAGGAACTTATTAATCCAGAAAACATAATGATCGTTGTTGCAAACCTCGACATCAAGAAATTCGTGAATTCATTGAGAACATCGGACTCTGTTGTAATGGTTAACTCTTTACCAATATTATGGGATATTTACTTGTATTTAGCATTTTCTAATACATTTATGAAATTCGATTTCCATTCATGCGAAGATTTGCTCATAGAGAGTCTAGAGTATGATCAATCATTAGTTTATGAAATATTCAAGATCAGAGTCATTCCATTCTTAACTAAACTCGTTCAAATGGATTCGGATTCCAGATCTCATTTCGAATCATTCGTTCGTGAAATTAAAGAGAAAATGGATGAAATTGTTTCAAGTGAGGAAGTCGAAATAGAAGAATTACCACAATTATTTGATTCTGCAAATGAAATGATTGCGAACTTATATTAATATATTATTTAAAAAAAACAACAAAATCTAAAAGAAGATATCTTCATCAGTGCTGTCCTCACTGTGATCTGTATCATAGCCATTCAAGTTTACAACATACGACTTTATCGATTTCTTCGGCTCCTGGCCTATCTTTGGGACAGGAATCTTCTTCTTTCGAGGCTCTGGAGTCTCTTGTTTGACGACAGTTGCAACTTTCGGCTGATGTGAGATTCTGGGGATGGGAACAGGCGCCATCATGCTCCTGAAATACTGTGCATTGCTGTAAACGTATTGTTTTGCAATTTCGTATTTTTCTTGTTCTGTCTTTGAAGATAAAATCGGTGCGGTGCTGAATTGCCGAAGAACTGCTTGGATTATTTCGTATTCATTTGGAATTATTGGTTGATTTTGTGGATAAATTATTGGATTTACTTGTTGTATAGGATTTTGTGCAACATTTGATTGGCTTACTGGAATTTCATTACTTTTCTGTGTAACAATTGGAATTGGTTTATATATTTGAGGATGATAAATATTTCCTGTGTTTTGAATCGGATTTGGCTGTGCATACATAGGATTTGTAGCATAAGCATTTCCTTGATACGCGTATTGTGCTTGATTTTGATTTATATTCATTTCATCAAAATGTTTTTAAAAATGTTTAAAAATTCTGTCACATTTTCTTTTTTGTCATGTAAATAAATATTTGATATATAAAAGTCTTTTGTCAAGTAAAATATTATTTGTCATGTAATTTTGGAATTGTTTTGTAAATATTGTTACAATGTCATTTTTTATTCTTTGTTATAATGGAAGTCTCAACTATTGATTTTTTTGACCCTAAGACGACAAAACCAGAAAAAATTCCGTATGAAAACCGTTTTTTGGTTAATGTTACTCGATTATTTGGCGAATTAGGAGAAATATTATCAAAATCAAATCCAGATTTATTACAAAATCATTTAGAAAAGATATACAAAGATATGTTATGGGTTAATAGAATATCTGATCAACTTTTAACACAATATCCACTTATTTCGAAATTAATGGAGATATCTACTTCATTAGATATATCATATATCCAAAAACTATGCTTATCTATACTTGTGAAACTTTTAGATACTACTGATATTGGTATTATCCAGTTTTCTGAAACAGATTTTGTTTCATTTTTGAATTTTTTTCTTCCAATTAATAGAATAACTATATTCAGGCAAATAGCGTTCATTTTACGAAAGACGATAATGAGTGACATAACGAGAGACAAAATTATTGAAGAAGAATTTATTAACAAATTAATCGGATTCGCTCAAACGTCATTAGAAGTACATAGTCTGAAGACCAATGAATATGTTTCTACTTGTGTTTTCATTTTAGGGGCCTTTTTTAATATCGCAGATGATCAATATTTGCAAAATATTTTACCACATGTTTCTGTTCTGATTCAGCAGCTTTTTGAAACGAATTATTATGAATATAAGCCATTTAAGAAAATATTATTGCCGCTGTGTGCTAGGATACCTGATTTTATATTAAAAGAAACTCGGATATTTGAATATTTAGTGAATTATATGAGTTTAAATCTTGGACATGCAAAAATAATTCAATTCGTTACAACTTGTTTATATCACCTTGCTAAGCCTCCTAGTTTAGCTTTTCCTCAAGATTTCTTTAATTTCTCTGATCCTAATCTTTTTATCAAAGCAATAATAGAACACAATCAGAATCCAAAATGCATTCTTTGTATTTTTCACTTTTTGAATTCATTTTTACCAAAAATGCCCAATTCTTTAATAGAATCATTCATTAACGATAATGTTCTCAACTGCGTTGTTAATGCCTATACTGATATGTATACAGATTCGAAATTCAATGTTTTAAACTTCCTTTGGACATTGACAAAATGTTGTTCGCAGCAAAATAGAATCAAACTTCTCGATCACAGTGTATTTGAACTTATGGTGGAAATACTCGAAATAGAAGATGTTAGGCTACAAGATACACTAACTTTGATATCAAGTTTCTTAATCAGAATTCAGCCAGAAATTAACATTCTTGAAGATGAAAGATTATCGAGACTCTTTGAGTTACTCGAAGAATGCTGCAGCTCTCAGTATTCAAGTGTTAGTCGCGAAGCAGAAAACATACTTAGGTACTTCAATACTTCTCAGCAATTAAATGAATAAATTTGTTTGTGTAAATAATATAACATTTATAACATAATTAAATACGAATATCGAGATATTTCGACCATTTATTAGCATCTTCTTCACTAAATATCTTGATTGAATGTCTCTCGGTGTTGAATACCCATTCTGCAGGTGAGAGTCGTGTCAGAAAATGTCAAACACAAATATTTGAGTGTTTCAGCGAAGAAGAAGCTTTCTTGTGTTCCTCTGACTTGCTTGTTTTCAGCAATATTATCAACATCATTGATCCACGAGAACCCCTTCTCTCTCCTTGCGCGCTTGTTGATGGCTGAAAACATCTTCCAAGCGTAATCTCTCCAGTTTGGCAAACCAGTGAACTTGAACATAACATATATTGATTCGCACGATTCAGGCCTCAACATGTAAACTCCATTATCGACAAAAAAGTCTTTACTGCCTGAAATAACAAACCTCATTCTCTCACCGCCAACGCCTGTCATTGTTGAAGCGTATGCTTTGTAGTATCCTTTGGATAATTCATCCGCAAGTCTGAAATCTTCTGCTGCTTGTGGATTGGCTTTCACTGTTCCTACAGCCAACATTCCGCCAGCGAATGTCGCGAGATGCTCTTGAACTGGCTCCACGAATGAACTTCTGCTGTATATACCAAGTCCTGTGATGTTATTTGTTGTTTTAATAATCAGTTTCTTCTTAATATCGCGTGTGATGAGAAGATATCTGTCCAAGAAACTTTCGCCTATCCACGCAACATAACATAGATCTTAATGATATACTCAAAGTAAGAATCCGATCCAGCGCCAACGTGCAACTTTCGTGCTGCGGCTGTGTAGCGTCCATTGTGTCCATCAATTAAACCATTATTAGGATCACTCTTCTATATAATTCGATATATTTTCTTTCTCCTGTCAACATCGATAAAGTGATTAATTCCGATTGGAATGTTGATGTGTCGGCGAGGCTATTCCACCCACTGGGGTTGCCTGTCGCTTGCATATTTCCGTTCTTGTGCGTTGTGAGTCTGATTCCACCACCAAAGATTCCGCTTTGTATCAAAGGAAAGATTGCATCTGCTGATTCAACAGCTTTGTCAAGGAACAGCTTATCACCAGAAAGTTGATATATTGAGATGAACCCATCGATGAATCTGATGATGAACTCAAACAAACTCCAAGATCCGTTTGGTTTGAAATCTTTTTCAATGAAATCACGCGCTTTCTTGAAATCTTCGGTCAAATTCATCAAATATAGGGTAGATAGAGAGTCAACAATAGTGAGTCCTGCTTTTAGAGTCGATTGACATTGATTTGAATTGGCAATATATTCATCTTCGCCCCACTTGAAATCTGACGTGTAAATTTATAGATGACATAAACACAATTTCGATATAGATTTTAGATATTTAAAAACTAGTTGCGATGTAATTAAATTAGCAAAAAAATGCGCACTTTGTCATGTAAAAAATTGTGTCAAAAATGTAAAAATATGATAAAATCCTTAGAGATTAAAAATATAAGTGTTCCATAGATAGTTAAATCATTTATTGCCAAATTTAGACAAATTTTTTGCGTTCATTTTTATCAAAAAAAATGAGTCATCAAGGAGAACTCGAGAATGGTGAGTTTTTGATATTCGAAGACAATAGCTGTCACATGGTTGGGCAGTCCTCCACGTCTTTGCAGTACACTCCTTCGACATTGTGCCTGACAAACTTCCACATTAAACTAAATCCGCAATTTGACGTCGAAATTCCAAGGAAAATCGCGCTGAGAGATATCACAAAGTTCCAACAGAAAGTGGTCGAGGACTCCACTATATTACAAATCCTCTCTGATGATCCTTCTCAGTCAATTTTATTATTTATTCCTGATGAAGTCCACAGAATGTCGTTTGTTAAAGTGTTCCAAAAGCTCTGTGCTGCTAATAATCTTGGTCAGGACAAATGCAACGAATTAGCCGTAAAATATCGCTTGCAATTTAGAAATTCGAAAGATTTGAACCATTTCTACGAAAACATTAACAACACAGTCGACAGTGAATCGCCAATTGATCAAATCTTGAAACCATCCGAAATTTCTTATTATCAATTATTATCTTCATTTAATATCTTATTCACGATTTGCAATTACATATCTGATATCCAAGACACAAGTCCAATGCTTTTCTTCGCTGTTTTGATCACATTTTTATCACTTGTTTCAATAATTGTTTATTTCTTCAACTTTGGAATCATGTTTGCATTCATTCCGTTATCAGGAATCATTACTGTTGGAATTTTACAGAGATTGGATCATTGGAAGACTGTTCCAGACCCAGATTATACAGATTCGCCAAATAATATTAAGCAGTTTATGATTAAGATTGATGATTTTCGCCATCACTTCAAGACAAGATTGACATGGGGAGATCCACAACTTACACTTCAAACTTGCGAATTTTTACTTGCTATTTGCTTCATTTTCTATTTCCTCGATCCACTTGTTGTCCTCTGTATATCTCTTATCGGGCTTTCATTCTTTGAACGCTGGGATCCATTCAAACTCGGATCATTGTCAAAACTCCTTTCAAAACTCATCTTGTGGTAAGCTTTTTGTTAAATTTATTGTTGAAAGATAAAATTTATACTTTTCTATGCCAAATATAAAAATATTAAATTGTATTTTTATTCATAACGCATAACTAGCACAATGCCAATAAGAAAGTCTCTATATAATGATTCAACAAAATATTTTCTTTCTTACCTAAAAAATTATGAATATAAATATTTCATTGACATAAAAGTACAATCAATTACTGTTTAAATTCTCAATGATGTTGCATGCTGAACGAGCACAGATTGAAAACAATCATATTTTTTTTCGTATTCTAAATTATAAGTTGCTTATTATATCAATAGATAGTCTATGTCATAGGCATAATGATATTGATATAAAAATTGATTGTTATAAATCTCAAAAAAAGTTGATTCAAGCAAAAAGAAAAATGTCAAAAAAAATGACATGTCAAATGTCAAAAAGGAAGTTCCTCTGTCACATTTTGTAAAAATGATTGATCAACAGAGTCAAGAAGAGAGACAGAACATTCTTGACAAAGCGGTATTACTCACGTGCCAAAAGATTATACAACCTGAAGTTCATGACAAAGTGACGAGTTCTTATATGAATTCTGTTTCTTCGCTTGTTTCACAGATATTAAATCAAATTGTCGCAAAGGACTTGGTTTCATTTGCAAAGCACGCCAGTCGTAAAGAAATTACTGTCAATGATGTGATTTTATTATCCAGAAAAATGCCGAACACGTATCAACGCCTGAAAGAATTCAAAGAGAAGCAACTTGGTATAGGTTCGAAACCAACAAAAACAAAAAGTATCAAAAAAATGATTTAATTCAATTTCTTTTCATCACAAATCTTCAATCTTATATTGAGTTCCTTGCTCATCAAAAGTAATCCTTTTTCCAAAATCCTTCCAAGATCGGCATTAAATCAATGAGCGATTCATCATTTTTTGAGAAACTCTCTTTGTTTTTTCATCTTTATCTCTATCATCAATATCATAGAAGAGCGTCCCATGAATTCTTTTGGAATCGATTAAACCGCATCCAATTTTGTACATAACCTAATAATAAATCATCCTTCCTTCATTAATTATTCAATAAGATATTTAATTATTTCTATGTTTCCAACTTCATAGACTCAGAAAAGAGGTGTAACTACATATGTCATCTAATGAATTTCATAAGAAATTTTATGAGCTTTGATATTTTGGAAAGAATTCTGGAAGCGTTAAAAACTATGTTAAAAAAAAACAATATATGTCATGTAAAGTATAGGAAGTTTCCGAACTTTACATGACAAATTTTGACATAATTTTTCATCTTTATTCACATCCAAAAATGATCATAACTTAAGTAAATTCCGCTCACTCCCCTATAGTACTGCTGAACATTATCTCTTTTTCAATAATGTTAATGATTAGAATGGTATCATTTAATGAACAATTTATAGCTTTATTAAAACAACAAGAAAAATTATGCAATAGTTTTTGGACCCGCAAATTTCATTGGAGCAGAAACTCCTCCAGTGAGAGTCTTTCCACTCTTTGTTCCTCCCTTCCTCTTTCCCTTCTTCGCCTTCTTTCCTTTTGTGAGTGTCTTGGCGTGTGTGGCGACTTTCGACACTTTGACGAGTTTCGCAGGCTTCGGCTTCTGTGGAATAATGTTGATGAGTTTTAGAGTGTTTCCGTCAAACGGGAAGTATTTCATGTCTATGTCCATCATCAACAGCAAATTGTATTCTTCTGTATACTTAGGATCTGTTTCTCTAACGATAGTGAAGAACTGCTCGAAGTAAGGAGGGGTGCTGCCGGACGCCCAAGCAGATGCCGCCGATATCATGACTGTTCTCCTCATCCACGGCAATCCTCCGTGCATCAATCGCGCCAAACTCTCGCATATCAAGACAGCTCTCTGTTCGTATCTTCCTCTAAGAACAGTGAGTGAAACGAACATGAACAGCATCTTTATGAAGTGCGCAAGCCACTCGCGAAGGTCTGTGTCCGAATCGTACTGGGTCACAAGTCTGAGAATCGCAGCGAAACACGCTCTGTGCCAAACTTTTGATTGCAGCATATTCCAGCCTAAACAGACAACTGTCGGTGCTGGACCGGCAACAAGTGCTAAGTCGCAGATGTTCTGTATGTCGTGCGTTGAATTAACGCCCATCATCGATACAACTTTGATCATTTTGAATCCGCGAAGAATTTTTGGTTTGATCGTCATGAAAAATCTCAAAACGTAGTTATACGCGAATTCCTTCTTCGACACAGCATTGAGGAGCTGGAAAGCGAAGTCTTCGAGTTCTTTATCTTGACATGTGAACATTATTCGCGTCATGAAACTGATATAAAGGCGAGATAAGCACAAAGCGACGTCTTGTGGCGCCTCCTTGATGATGGATATTGTATTTGTGTTGAAATTTTGAAGATATTCTTCTGAATTTGGATTTCCACATAAACTTGCTAAAGTAAGCTCGTAAACGACTTCAGCAACCTTCAGCCTAAAGTCCCACGACCCGACTCCGTTCGTATTTCCAGAAGGAACGTGAAAACTGTAATACATGTTAAATAAAGTGTCCATTTTGTAAGTTACAGTCAGAATTTGCGCCCAAAATGGGTGGTTCGTGTCTTTGAGGTACAGAATCGCCTGCAAATACACATTAGGATCAGAACAAAGATAAGGAGCGTCGTAGACAATAGAAAAAGGACTGAACATCAGTGCCAAGTGCGTGAAAAATTTGATGCAGTCGGAAGCAGTCTCCGGACGCAACAGTTTCCGGTGCTGATAAAGAAATGTGAGAAATTCGGAGAACTCAGTCAACGGATCTGGCACTATTTCTGTGCACAAAAACGTCGCTACGAAGGTCCTCAGCTCGTTCCAGTACTCTGTGTCCGAATTTTTCGGAATAACATTTGTTGATAATATCGGTAAGATTTTTGCGAATACAAATGTCGTGGCCTGGGGCACTGTGACCTTCGGCGGCCTGTTCTGCAGCGGGAGTGAACTGACGACAGAATTCCACCATCGAAAAGCACCTCCACTCATCACAGAACTCATTTTTTCAGAAATGGATTTTGAAATTACCTTATTTCTCTGATTTTTATCATTTTCATGGTTTAATTTGTCTATAAATTGTTTATTTTTTCCCCTCTAACTGAGATTTTCCTTTTTATTATTTACAAAATAATATAAAATCTCAGATTTATTTCATTTTGATTAATGATTATTAGAGTTTTAATAATAATTATCATTTTACTTTAGATTTATAATACATTTATTTGATTAATTTTTATTAATTTTGATTCTTGGCAATTGTTGATCAAAATAATTCAAAATAAGACCTTGAGCTCATGAAGGTATGCATTAAAATTGAGTGAAAAGCAAATCATTATAGTGATTTTAGACATTTAATGTTTTCAATTGTTCATTAATTTCCAGAAAGAAATTTGGAGAACATTTGCGAACTTATTTAAATTCACAAGTTTTAAATTTTTGCAGTGATTTTTGTATCTGTTTCCGTTAAACATTTTTTAAATATAAACATAAAAAATTTTAAAAACAAGAAACAAAAGGTATAGTTTTGAATGGAGAAATTATGGCTATTGGCAAAGTAATTTGACTCAGTTTCTAAGAATAAGTAAATTGATATATTATGTAAAGAGAAAGTATTTGTAAGGAATTATGGATGTGTTAAAGACGGATGATTATGCCTATCATGAATAGAGAAAGGAATAAAATTGTCAGAATTTTGATAACGCCTTCTTTCTTTGCTGAATGTATATTCTTGCGCGCCTGAAGGTAGTTCGTCGATCTTTTGTATATATTGATCATTGAATATTCGTAATATGCCATAATTGGGAATAAAAACGCTTTTAGTTTAGAATTGAACGCGTTATATACTGTAATTGTCGTTAGAATGTATAATACTGTAGCAATTCGATTGCAAATTATGTAATTTGAATTTAATTTCGTTAATGTTATTCTCTCCAGCTGAAAATCCGATAAATTAAACAACTTTATCGCATAAATGACCAGAATTGTCAGGAATAATGCCAATGTTGCTATAACATATAACGCAAAAGAATCCACCATAAAAAAATAGTATTTTACACGACAAAAATAATTTTTTCAATGATTTACATAGCATTTCTAAATGTTACACGACAAAAATATTTTTTGAAATTCCATTTTACATGACATAATTAAATTTACGCGTCAAAATCATTGAAAATTTCGAATTTACATGACAACAATTTTCCGATAGAGAATATATTGTTACATGTCAAAAATTGATTTTTACACGTCAATTATTGTCATATACACATATTTACACAGCAGATTTCAGTAATTTTCAATGATTACCCATAACACATCGAGTATCACGCTGAAAGTCATTCTCGCCGGGCCACACAACTCCGGAAAGACTATGTTTCTGTGGCGTTGGAGTTCCAAACAAGGAGAATTTACTGAAGGACCGACAATAGGAGCAGACTTCGTTTGCAGGGAAGCTGTTGTTGGCGACAAAAAATACAAAATCCACCTCTGGGACACTGCTGGTCAAGAAGCTTATCATTCTATCACAGCGCCATATTTTCGTTCTTGTTCGGCTATTTTATTGCTTTTTGATTTGTCAGACAGAAAGAGCTTCCAGAACTTGGACTATTGGTTGAACTTAATCAAAGATAACACAAATTCTTCACCGATTATTTATTTAATTGGTAACAAATGCGATGTTCCAGGCCAAGCAGTCAGCGACGAGGAGCTCTATGAATACGCAGAGGCAAACAACTTGAAATTATACAAAGCTTCCGCAAAAGAAAATATCAATATCGAACATATTAACGAAGATCTCATTCATACAATCATCAGTACCAACACTGTAAACAAACCAGAAGTTGAAACACTTTCAACACCGAAAAAGAATACAAATGATAACTGCTGTTAAATTTAATCGACTATCCACTATATTACTGCTATCCCCTCTTTCAATATTATATACACTTTAACTCTGATTCTGTTTTAAACTATCAATATTTTATCTGATTTTTTTTATTAATGACAGAAACCACTGACAATATAAAGACATTACAAAGATATTGTGTAATGAAAAAATAGACTGTTGAAAGAAATTATAGAAAAAATATGGAGAGTTTATGTATAAAATCTAGAACGCAACGCGCTTTCTGATAGGTGGTAAATGAAGTAGTATAAATGCAATAATAACAATGATGATTTCAATAATTGAGAAATATGTAAGTGTCTTCGTCATGTTTGTTGTAGCTGCTGCCTTTATAGCATCGAGCTCTCCATAGCGATCGACACCACCTTCTGCTTCATCTGCAATTTCTTGCTCTAAATCGACAATTTTGTTCATTGTTTTGATTGTTGATTCGTGAAGTGTAGCATTGAATGACGATAAGAGTTCGTTTGTGTAATTTAATGCCGCTCCTGTGACATCACGCGACTTTTTAACGCGGTCGAGTAAAGAAACTGTTCTCTTTTGCCATTTTTGTGCGTAAACAGCGATTCTCGTTCTGAGGATGTAGTTGACATCCTTGAATGAAGCAACAGCACCTGAAGCAGCGTTTAATTCTTCAATCATATCAAAAATCACAGCGGAAGAGCCATCAGACTTGACTCCGTTCTCTTTCTTCGCTGCTTCTTCGTTGGTGATCTTAAAGATAGGAGATCTGTATCTTCCCATGTCATTTGGTTGATAATGCGATGCTTGTTTATTGACTGTTTTCGCTTTGCGCTTTGTGCCTTCTTCCTTCTGGCAAAGTTCGAACAGGGCCGAATATAAGTCGAATCTGCTTGTGTATGTATCAGATTGAGCTGTAATTCCAATATAATTTTCATCGAGATTTATTTGGTTTATAACACGGAAGAATTCTTTAATGTTGTCAGAATTACCATCTGCTGTACCAGAAACGATGATTTGGTTATCATTTGTGAATTGAAGTTTGATAATAACATGATTTCTGTCGTCAATAGCGAGCTGATAGTCGTACTGCACGAGGTCGTAAAGGTGGAGTGCCTTTGTTCCATCATTTTGAACGAAATAAATTTGCAAGAATAAAAGATCTCCTGCATGTTGAACATGAAGGAGGAAAGCAATACCGTTGAATGTCAGAGGACCACCAAAGAGTTCTCCTGACGCTGCGTATTCAGAAATAAACCACAAACCAATTCCACCGCCTTGTGTTCCCTCAGAAATCTTGAATTCGTACTGAATGGACCACTCATCTTTAGGAATCTGAACGATTGTCCAAGCGCTGCCGCGTGTATATTGGATTGGTGGCGATAACATAATCGAAGAGTCCTCAATGATCGATCCACCGCCCAATTCCCAGTGGTTTATCTTTCCCTCGTGGTCCTGCTTGTATGGAGGCGCGAGATCTGACTGTGTTAGTGATTTCGATGAAAAGAAGAGATAGAAAAACATTTTTTGTGGAAAAGTGACAAAAGAAACATAATTCTGTCAAATTGATTTTTTTCATCTTTACCATAAAAGCCTTAGAAGTGCTTTCCGTTTTTCTTTTAAAATATTGATTTAAATATATATTTTTGATTATTCTCGAATCAAGTTGTGAAACTTTGACCAATAAATATACATATCGAATGGAGTTATTCTATAAGAGTTTTGTTATTGATATTATAAATTTACTATTATTTCTTTTTTGCTTTACCTATAGATTAACTTAGTCCTATATACCACATTGCGCATAATTAGATTCTATTTTGTTCTGATATAATAATATATATTCAAATATTTTAGATGTTCTTAAAAATAGTTATGGGAATATGTTTTTGGTGGATTAGAAACATGAATTAATTAATAATGAGAATATAATATTATCAAACATTTATAAATCACAAATATATTACTAATATAGATTATAAAGTAAGTTAGTGCGACTGAGAATCACCTGATATACTTGAGGATTTTGATCTTTCGTTTTGATGAATTTGATCTTCGAGCTGCTTAATGAATCTGTCGATTTCATCAGGCTTATTTCTCGATGTTCTTGCTCGGTTTGTCTTCCTTGCTGTTACTCTGGATGTTTTCGGCTCTGTAATCGTAAAATTTGGATTCAACGGTGGGAAAGGTGATGATATACCTCTTGGTGTACGCGACATTGAAGGATTGCGTTCTTCTTGTTCTTTCCAAATTTGTTTACGCATCGTTTCATTCCTAAAATGGAAACTCTTGATGAAGTTCAGGTTTTCTGCATCCTCTTTCCTCTGTTCCGCGATTCTGTTCTTGCATAGCATAGCTTTGCGAATTAAACGACCATTTCGAAGTGGACCGGCAGTTGTAATCACAGGCTTTATGGCCTTTAGCCTGTTGAGATGCAGTTTGTGATTCTTGTGGTGTTCGATCATATCGAAATATGACTCTTCTGGTATTCCATTCATATAAATAATAACGTAAAAGTGACATTTTTTGTAAACAAAACTGACATCAAGGATTTTGTAAATCGGATCTTTTTTTGTCAAATAAAATTGTATATTTGACAAATGCATTCGAATTATGACAATTTTCTAAAGTTTATACTGATAATGTAAAATAATTTTGGCAAATTTAAAAATATTTTGAAAATGTAAACTTATATTGTCAAAAATAATTCGAAATTTGAATTTGTAAATTGCATATTGACAAAAATTGATAAAAATTTGAGAACATAAACTTATTTTTGGCAAAAATATTTTAAGTTTTGACAATGTAAACACGATGTAATCGAATTCTGTCATGTAAATTGTTGTAAATATATT
Source organism: Trichomonas tenax (assembly GCA_023091735.1). NCBI lineage: Eukaryota > Parabasalia > Trichomonadida > Trichomonadidae > Trichomonas > Trichomonas tenax. Next base: position 87,886 of record JALKBU010000016.1, read on the forward strand.
TGCCAAAAATTTAAAACGTGACAATAATCGTCGCATCAAAATAAAGTGATGCATTTCATTTTATGAATAGACTTCCTGTTCAAGAGTTGCTCTCTCTCAATGTCGACCCCGCATCTGGCAGCTTCTGGGAAGCATTGTCTACGTCTATACAGGCCTCCTCTGACGCTATATTCGATAGAAGAGCGATATTAAACTTGAAGATGATTTTTGCAATCGATTCTTTGACAAAGCCCAAGATTTCCATACTAGCAAAGTTACTGTCGTTCACAGGAATGGGTCTTGGCAACTACTTTACGCAAGATCTCGGCGAGATTTTTGGTTACCTGTTTCTTTCCAACAATGACCCCAGTTTTAGTGAAGCTTATGAGTTTTCTACTGCCTTGAGGAACCTCTGCATCAAGAATCCTTCGATAAAAGTTTCACTTTTCGAGACATTATTCGAACAATTCTCAACTTTCCTCTCTAAGCGCCCATCTTTGTCTACTTACACCATTTCCCAGATCTTCATCCTTGAGATCACTTTGATTACAGGAACAAATTCCGCGAAGAAAGAATTTGCGCAATCAGCAGATCTTCTCCATATTACAGGAGCTGCCCAAATCCTGAACTCAGTCGTCGACTCCACAGTCCAGATGACGATCACTGAGTGGATTTGGAGATCTCTTCATCTTATCAAAGTTTCTCCTGATTCCATCAGAAAATCTCTTGGAAATTTCGCTGGAATTTACGACATTTCGAAGGACAACTTCAGGAGCTCATTGCACCAGTTCATAAGCTCCCTTAATCCACAAATTTCCGAGAACTCTTGTCTCCACATTCCATTCAAATCCATCACTGCTGGAAAGACGAATATCCACTGTAATGGATGCCTCGACGTCAATCCCGACAACATTGCCATCTTTTTCTCGGACAAGCCAAAGAACCTTCCAGATGTCATCATCTTCCGCATCAATTACGTCTCTTCAGCAACTGCATTGAAGGCATCATTGGTCTTCGAAACAAGAGAGAATGTAACTGGTTTCCAAGGCATTGGAGAAACCGCGCCGACAAAGTTCTCCTTCTCGTTCTCTGCTCCGCTTGATTCTCAAACATCAGGTGAGTACCTCAGAAGGCTGAAGAAGATAAAGACAACAAGAGGTGGACAAGACATCCGTGAACCACAGAGAACGAGAGTTGTCGCAAACCAGAATCCACCAAAGATGCCAAAGAAATCACCAGGTTCGAAAGAGAAGAAGCAAAGCGAAATGGCCCAGATTGAAGCTGATCTAAAGGAGTACCAAGAATCTTCAAAGCGTGCGATAGAGAGCGAGTATAATCAGATTGTTACAACGATGGCAGATATCACCGAAAAACTCACAGGTATCGAAGCTTCATTGACACAGTTCCAGGCACAACACGAAGAGTCCACAAAGACAACAATGCGGGTTAATGACGAGATCAGCAAGAACGTCACAACTTTAAGGAAGAACTTCGAAGCAAACCACGCTGAGGCAATGAGGAAACGTGAGCAACTAAAGAAGAACGCTATCGATGCAATCACAATCGAGAACAAGAGGATCATTGCAGCAGCCGCTGAAGTATTCCAGAGCAATGCCATCGTTGGACTGGCAACATCACTCGATCAAGTCCAAGCCAACATCATTTAATATTTTTTTAAAATCATTTTAATTTTACGATAGATTGTGTATTTTGTTTATTCTACGTACTTTTCCTGTAACTTAGCTCTGATTTCAGGAGTAATTCCGTAGTTATCGAGAAGAAAATCATCAAATGTTTTGTATTGTTCGTTAATCGCCTCAAACGCAACATCAAGGTTCTTTCTGTCAACACCACAGAAGATCTGTATCAAATCATCACAGTTTGGTGGAAATTTGATCGATAATTCCTTATTTGTCTTCTCAATGATCGCGTGGATGTATTTATTCGATGCCAAATAGTCATTGACGACATCTTCGTACTGTACACCGAGTAATGTTAAAATCAAAGCAGCAGCAAGTCCAGTTCTATCTTTTCCTGCGTAACAGTGGAAATAGATGGGTGTGTTACCTTCAATCATCTCGTTGAAGATTGCCTGGTACGCTGGATTCTTGAATGGAATCTGGGCATTTCTTTGTGAAAATAGATTGACGAGTTTTTCGAATTCTTCACGTGATTTGAACTCCATGTACTTGAAATTGATGTCCTTTGGTTCCGAACATCTCTCGAGAGCATTGATTCCCTGATTTTTGATTCCAGGGAAAGATGGATCGGGATTCTCAGTACGTTCGGACTCACTGCGGAGATCTATGATGCTCTTGATGCCCAAACTGTTGAATTTGTCGAAATCTTCCTTTGTTGCTAAAGATGAGAGCGAAGGACCCCTGAAAAACGTGTTAAACTTCACCTTCTTTCCTCCTGCCGCTGTGTAACCGCCAAGGTCCCTGAAATTGCGCATTTGAGAGAATGGAATTTCTTCTGATAAACTCATAAATAAAAAATGTGATTTTGATACCTAAATCTCTTATCTGACAAATAAAATTTTATTTTGACCGGTAATTTTGACAACTTTGTTGACACGTAAAGTACGTTTTGACATGTAATTTTTAATATTTTCAAGATCGTTAAAAATCAACCACTTCTACTTATTATATATAAGATTTTAACATATATTCGAATCTTCAAAATCAAAGACTTTAATATCATATCATTAATTTTTGATATATCAAATCTAATGATGAAAATATATTCAAAATGAACAAATTCATTTTCAGGATTGAGAATTGTTATAAAATCATTTAAATTGCTGTTATCAATATGGCCATTAAATTGTAATTGCTGTAAATCAATTATCTATGAGTGGAAATTATCGAAGTAAATTTTTGCCACGTAAAATGTTTATGAAGTCAAAAATAAAATGATATAAAAATAAGAATATTGATCGATATTGCATCACACAAAGAGCTCAAAAATCATTCGAAACTTCATAATTATGATTTGCTTTTTAATAACATTTTCGAGTTCCCACTTATTCGACTTTCAATACCAAAGAATTGTCGCCGGAGACATGATTATGCGCCATGTGGACACCCTCAGTGGCCAAATTTTCGTCAATCTCTCGATTTCAAATTGCCCACCAAATTATTCGATTCAGTTATATGCGTATGAAGAAGCGAGAAAGCCTTATGTGTTTCCAAACATATCAAATTACCAGCCGATTTGCTGCCCAGACAGTTCTAAGTGCATGGTCGGACAAGTTTTTTTCTCAGACAAGGCTCCTGTCGTTTCTAGGACCATAATTCCACTCAATGCCTCGAATGCAGCAAAAAATAGCGACATTGTTCTTCACCAAAACAACGATATTGAAATCACTAGAAAAGGAATTTGGACAATTTTGATTTCAAACTGCGGATCCGAGGAAATTATGGTCAGTGGATACGCTGTGCTTCGCCGCCACGATGGATGTTTAGATATCAGATTGAAACGTTTTGAAACTATCTCTATTTTGATTGTGATTGTCGGAATAGGAATGATTGCGTACCACCTCTTCATGTGGATCTCATCTGTTCCAAAATTGACATTAGATCAAAAAATCGTTCTTGGTTTGCTTTCTATTTTCGCGATTTACGGTGTTTCTACGACATTAATCTATCGTTCGTGGAACGGCACTGGTGAATACAATGGAAAATTAGCATTTGTTTCTTGTTTAATTCGCGCATCTTTAACAGTGTGTGTTTATTACACGATGCTTCGTCTACTACAGCTTCCTGATGAGATAAAGCTATACTCCTTCTTTGGAGCAGTTCTTCCATTATTTATTGGAAGCATTATCGAATTAAATGGAATTAAGTGTTTCTCAAGCAAAGACAGCGGTCAATGGGCCTTTGGGTACGGAAATCCATGTCTCGAGTTCTTAACACTGCTCTCAATTCACATTTTCGTTTTTCTTTATGCGAAAATTCACACTCCAAAAGAAGACGCAAACGAGAAACGTAGAATGTTCCTAGCTTTAGTTCTCTGCACTATAATATCGTACGGCATCATGAACTTGACATTGTTCCTGTTTAGACTCGGAAAGGGAATTATACAGACGAGAAAAAGTGAATGGGTTCCTTTCACGCTTTGGCCGATGTTGATTGTGACAATGATCTCTATAAACGCTTGGTATGCGAGCGAACTCAATCCTGAGGGATGGCAGATGTTCAATCAGACAGAGGAAGCAATCAAATCGATGAATTACAAGAGAAAAGCTGCAAAATTTGGAAAGAAACAACACAAGAAAGAAATTTCTGTTAAACCAGAAATTCCTGCTCACGGACCACAAAGGCTGATGCCAGTTGAATTGGAAGAGCCTCAAGTTTAATATATATGAAAATTGTTTATTTTTATTGTTCTTTAGTTGAAATTTTATGTTATATAAATATTAAAATTATATTATTGAAATGATTTACACCAAACACAATAATATTTAGTTAAGCCAAAGCATATTATCGTAACCACAATGAATTAATCATTAAATATTTTTTTTCATTAATTGAATTTTGTTTTTGATTGAAAATAAACCAGATTTTACATATACTTTAAAAATTTCTCTTTGATTTAACATTGCTTTATAGTTATTTCAAGTAAATATTGAACTTGATAAAAAATATTTTATAAAAACAACGAGAAAATTGATTTATATAAACAACGCAAAGAACTACTAAGATTTGATTTGCTTAATCATCTCAATTTCAAACTCTTGAGCTTCATTTAACAAAGAAATTGTGTTAATTTGAATATTTCTCACCAAATTGAGGTGTTGCTTCTGTATTTCCGAAATTTTCGCTGTTGCTTCGTCAACTTTTTGCTCAAAAATCTTTTTATTTTCTTCTTCGTGAGATTTCATTGCTGCTTTGACGAGACTGTTTGCTTCCTTTCGCGACTGCTGCACTCTCAAGAATTCGTCGTGAATATCGTGGAAATATTGATTTACTTCTTGTGTTTCATTTTGTATGTTTTTGATTTCTTCGAAAATTTGTCTGTCATTCTGCACAGTTTCAGATCCAATGATGTAAGCCGCAATTCCTAAAATTTGGTCATCTAATATTGGAATTTGGCTTTGATTCTTCATTTTTCTTGTAAAAATGATTTTGTCATGTAAATCTAGATTTGACAAATAAAATATTTTTGGCATATAAATCACAACTTTGTCAAGTAAAATCATTGAATATGACATGATTTTTGTCAATTTCGGACAACAATCCAATTGCGGGCCAAACCAACCAAATTGGGAGGTACATGCAATGGCACAATCTGCACCATTGAGAGTCCCTATGCGAGACCACCCATAACTGTTGTCAAATATATGACAATAACCAACGTTAAAGATCTTCCTAATAGGGCATTTTTAACCTACACAAACTTAGTCGATGTCAATATTTTAAACAGTTTGACATCTATTGGTAGTTATGCTTTTTCTAATTGCAGTAATTTAACAACAATTACATTTCCAAACAGTTTGATATATATATATATTAATTCTTATGCTTTTGCTGATTGCAGTAATTTATCAACTGTCACATTTCCGTATAATTTATGATAAAGCTTTTTATGATTACAGTAAATTGACAAAAATTGTTTTGCAGTCATCCATAACATTAGAATATGATATTTTTGTTGATATTGGAAAACAGGTTGTTATTAATTATTCAGGTACAGAAGATATCTCACATAATAATACATTTAATATCATTAAAAGAATCTGCACAGAAGTTTATATCTTTAACAAAAATTATCGTAAATACACATTTTGCGAATTTCCTGTTGTTTTCTGCAATGGGAACTCAAACAAGAAATGTTCTAAACGATTCATTAACTTTCTCTCATTTTGCACATATATCAATCATACTATTCATTCACTTCTTATGACTAAAGAATCATAGCATTTGTTAATTTAGAAAAACAATTTAAATTCATCGCTTTGTATAAATTTAAAAAGACCAGAAGTTGGCTAAATTATATTTTCAAACATTTATTTATAATTAATATTGATTGCAAACATTTAGTTTGATATATATTTTATGTATGCTAATAAATTTTTTCCCCAAGTGATGATCAAAAAATAAAGTTTATTGGAATAACAAAAATATTTTATTAATTCGAAGTCTTCGGTCCTAAGAATTCCATTGCAGGACGTTTAACAACAGTGAACAAATCCGGAATCAAGCTTGTCGAGAATGTCAATGAAATAAGTTCTCCAGTCTCGTGAGAAACGAAAACCATTGATGTATCATTATATCCCATAAACTCGCATTGTTCGAACTCCTTCATGTTGATGATATCGCCAGGCAATATAAGGCTCTCTCCTATACCCGGAGAGCCGACCTGAAGGCCTTGTGCATCGCTGCGTGTTGCCATGAAGTCAGATCTATAGACAATGTTTGCTGTATTCGATGGAGGAAGGAGACGAGCTTTTGTGTGGCCACTGTATACAGCGTACCATCCTGTCTCGTTGACACCAACAGCTCGTGCGTATGCAGAACCAATCACGAGAATGTCGCCAGGCATAATTCCGCCTGTAGACGATTCCGTGTCAAGAGAAACTTTAACTGTTGCGCCATCGATTGTCTCTATCGTTCTCGCTGCTGGCATCGAAATTCTCCTGACTAATTGCATGTCTAGAACTGAAACAGGAGCTGCTTCGTATCCATTGATTCTCATCTCATCAGTCTGCACGTAAGCAGTGTCAGCGAAACCTAAAACAGTCGCGAAACCAATCGGTGTGATCACTCTATCTGTTGGAACGAACAATCTTCGGCCTTTCGCTGAAATATCAATTGTAACTCTGACGCCATCAATTCTCATTACATCTCTCGTGTGAGGAAGGTCATTGCTGTTCCTCCTCAAGACTTTGAACTTCATCAGTTTGTGGGAGAAAACTTTGCGTGAAGAAATATCAAGAATCACCAACATGTTCGAGAAAACACCGAGAACTTCGCATGTTCCCTTTTGCGGAACCCATATTAAGTCACCAACAGCATAACCGAATGTCTGCACGAACTCAGGTGTCGTATCAGCGAACGCTTCTACTCCATCTATGAACATCTTCTGGAGGGAGTGGTTTGGACGTGAAACTAAAGTGATGGATTCACTGACATCTTTGAATGAGAAGTCGCATGCGGCAAAAATTCTTGTTTGGCCATCGGGAATGACCCACAGCGCTCCTTGTGCGTGTCCAGCGACAACAGCATCTGTAGCTCCAACGGTGACTTTGTCGCCTGCAAGGAGATTGACTGGGAACAGCAAATCGCTGCTCTGATCCAAAGTTACGGGTCTATCGAGTGCTGTGAAGAATGTGTCACCAATTCTTCCTGTGAGATATGTTGCGATCTCTTCTATAGGGACTCTCCTGTCTGCGAGATATGCAGTATCAGCTGATGAAGCAAGATATGTGTCAGTGAATTGCGGAGAAGAGATTTCAGTGCCTGATTCGATGGGAAGAAAGTTTCCTGGCTTGATTTGTTTCTGCGGATGTCCATTAATGAAAAGATATCTTTCTCCGAGAAGAACAAACGATAAAAGAGGACCGTGTATGGGCATAGACTGGATGCTGACGAAGTTGTTTGACACGAGAGAGAAAGAACGCGATTTATTCGATGCGTGAGCGAGATTTCCTGAAGTATCGAGAATGAGAAGGTCTCCGTTCTCATAACCAGCTTTGGCACATTCGAAACCTGATGGAAGATAAAATTCATTCACATTTCCTGATTGATAAACAACTAATTTGTATTTATTTTGAATAATAATTAAACTGTCTCTTCCTGAAAAAAGAGAAAGTCCATTACATAAGAATTTCATTTCTTCACCGATTTTCGCTGAGTAGACGTCTCCTTTGTTGTTCATTGTCGCGATATGAGTTGAATTTATCACAGTCGAAATTAATTGACCTGGCGCTGTCTTATTTATGCAGTTTGTGCTGTCTGTATATATATGAATGTGGTTTTTATCTGTAATAAATGCAAATTTTGAATCAAATGCCGAAAGTCCGCGTAATCCTTTATATTTATCGAATTTCATCTCAGAATATGCATCGCCACTGATCAATATCTTGTTTGACTTCGAAATTCCGACTGTAAACTCTTTTCCACACGAAATTTCAAAAAGTTCTTCGTTAAAATCCAATGGAAAAGGAATAGAGATACGAGAACCGGCATTGGATGAAACCTGATGGCGGTTGTTGTGCCCAAATCCAAAAGACTTACCGGATTTATCGAGAAAAGCATAATGATCAGCAGATCCTGAAAAAATAACCGGATTCTTGCCATTGAGCGATATAAAACTCTGTTTACTCTGTGGATTTTTGCTGTTTTTCTTCAATTGACAGAAAAATCCATCAGAGATTCGAGCTGACATTTTCATTTAAATTTTGACATGTAAAATGTGTCAAGTATATTTTTACATGTCAAAAGCAATATTTTTCATAAAGTGACATTTATTTAAAATTTTTCAATTTTGTTTTCGAGTTTTAGATTTCATTAAAATGCAATGACGATAACACAATCTGCACCACTAATGGTGACTATTTCTTTTCAGCTCTACCAAAAACTAATGTTGAAACTCTTTTCGATGGGGCATTATCTACGTATAAAAACTTAGCTAGTGTCAATATTTTAAACAGTTTGATACATATTAATTCTTATGCTTTTGCTGATTGCAGTAATTTATCAACTGTCACATTTCCGTATAATTTATGATAAAGCTTTTTATGATTACAGTAAATTGACAAAAATTGTTTTGCAGTCATCCATAACATTAGAATATGATATTTTTGTTGATATTGGAAAACAGGTTGTTATTAATTATTCAGGTACAGAAGATATCTCACATAATAATACATTTAATATCATTAAAAGAATCTGCACAGAAGTTTATATCTTTAACAAAAATTATCGTAAATACACATTTTGCGAATTTCCTGTTGTTTTCTGCAATGGGAACTCAAACAAGAAATGTTCTAAACGATTCATTAACTTTCTCTCATTTTGCACATATATCAATCATACTATTCATTCACTTCTTATGACTAAAGAATCATAGCATTTGCTAAATTATATTATAATTTCTGGCTTGGATTCGTTGATTTACCTAATGTGATAGTACCAACACAACTTTGCATGAGGAGACTGTCAACTATCAGTCTTAAACAAAGTGACATGAGTATACAAATCAGGTATGATAGTTTGTAAAATATTACTTGACAAAATTCATTTTACATGACCAATTTCATTAATCACTCTTCAATTCATGTCAAGTACAATCGCGAACTCCATGTCTTTAAGACTTTCACTAGCTAAAGAATCAAAAAAACATGATTTTGTTCTCGATATATAATTCGAAATAAAAAAGCGTGCTTTTCATTCATTTTTGCTGTTATATGCAACCACTATATACAATAAGGTTGTTCACATCAACAAAAATGGACGAATGGCACGCTTTTTTTTCTTATTTATAATCGAGGATTAAGCCTTTTTTTGCCTCTTTTAGCTGGTGAGTGTCTTGAATCTGTGTGGTCCTAAGGTTTCACCAGCTAAAAAAGTAAAAACATCGGCTTGCGTCGATAATTATTTCAATACAATACTTTTTTTCATAAGTGCTTTTCGTCCATTTTTGCTGCTGCGTGCAGCTACAGGGTGTGGTGTAGTTGCACATAGCAGCAAAAAAACACGAAATCTCCATTTTAATGTCACATCAAATTAAAAATGATATTCCCCCTTTATTATTTTTTTTGATATTTTTTAAGATCCGACAATCTGACACTTTACAAGGCGACTCATTGACACGCAAAACAAAATTTGAGACTGAAATCAAAAATTGAATGTGAATCAGCCTTCTCAATTTCTCTAAAATTTTTTGTTATTTTTAGTCCCTTCATTGAGAAGTCCAGAGACCATTTGAAGAAAAATTATGTCTTCCAAAATCATTTTTATTTTTGTTGTATGGAGAAGATTGGAACTAGAGTTGTTGGTTTTGATAATGCTAAGTATGTCGCTATGCAGTCAGGAAGGATCAGGGAGCGCATTAGTCAGTTTGGTGATAAATTGTATCTAGAATTTGGCGGAAAGCTCTTCGACGACCTTCACACATCGAGAGTTCTCCCTGGATTCGCGCCAGACAGCAAACTGAGAATGCTCCTTCAGTTAGCCGACCAAGCAGAGATCGTTATCGCGATCAACGCGGCGGATATCGAGAAGAACAAGATTCGCTCGGATCTCGGCATCACAATTGATGAGGACATATTCAGGCTCATCCAATCATTCAGGGACACAGGGCTCTATGTCGGCAGCATAGTCATCACTCATTACGCTGGACAGCCGACAGCAGACGACTTCAAGATCAAGCTCGAGAGCAAAGGAGTCAGCGTCTATCGTCACTATATCCTCGAGGGATATCCGAACAATGTTTCGCTCATCGTCAGTGAGAATGGTTATGGAAAGAATGACTACATTCAGACAACGAAGCCTCTCGTCATCGTCACAGCGCCAGGACCGGGAAGTGGAAAAATGGCAACTTGCCTCTCTCAAGTTTACAATGAGCACAAGAGAGGAATCAAAGCAGGTTATGCGAAATTCGAAACATTCCCAATCTGGAATTTGCCTCTCGAGCACCCAGTCAACATCGCGTACGAGGCAGCAACAGCAGACTTGAACGACATAAACATGATCGACAGCTTCCATCTCGCGGCGTATGGCGTCGAGACAGTCAACTATAACAGAGACATCGAGATATTCCCTGTCCTCAACAAGATATTCGAGGAGATCTTCGGAAAATCGCCGTACAAGTCTCCGACAGACATGGGAGTCAACATGGCCGGATATTGCATTTGCAACGACGAAGCTGTCTCTGAGGCATCGAAGTAGGAGATCATTCGTCGCTATTACAAGTCTCTCAACAAAGTCGCAATCTCAGGAAAGGGAAGGAACGAGATCAGGAAGATCGAAGAGCTGATGAAGAAGGCAAACATCTCAACGAAGAACAGAAAGGTTGTCGAACCATGTCTTCAACTCGCAAACGAAACGAAGTTGCCAGCGTGCGCAATCGAACTTTCTGACGGAACAATCATCAGAGGAAGGACATCAGATCTTCTTGGTCCATGCTCAGGAATGCTCCTCAACGCGGTGAAGTACTTAGGAAAGATCGATCCAGATATCAAACTCATAGCATCAACATGCATAGAACCAATACAGAAGTTAAAGACGCAGTTCTTGGGAAGCAAGAATCCAAGACTTCACACAGATGAAGTTCTTATCGCTTTGTCAATGTGCGCTGCAACAGATCCGAACGCAGAGATCGCTCTTCAACAGCTCGAGAAGCTCAAAGGATGCCAAGTTCACACATCTGTCATCATCTCTGAAGTCGACATCAAAATATTCATTCACTTGGGAATCGACATAACAAGTGAACCAGTATATGAAAACAATAGAATATACCACTAAATCTGATAGCAATCAAATATAATAAAAAAATACTCTCTCGATTATAGAAATCATCATGAACATTGTTTGTAATAAAAATTAACTTTCTCACCCTCTCTAACTTTTTCACACACTCCCTCCAAAAACACACTACAATCATTTCAATTTAAACATCATTCATCAAAATATTCCGAATCTGGGTTATATTTAAATTAATATTACATTCTTCGACATTGCTGTAATATGATTTTCACACTCCAAAGGTGATTAATTAACAATATCTATGTTTCATCAGTCGAACAAAGTGAATAAATAGTAGGTTTGAAGTTCAGATGGAAGAAAGTTAATGAATTGTTCAGTGTATTTGTTTTTAGGGAAATCAATGCAGTAATTAACAGGGATTTCGCAAAATGTGGATTTGTTGTAATTTTTATTCAAGATGCAAATTTCTGTACATGTACTTTTAATGACTTTAACAGTATATGTGTCTATAATATCATCAATGCCTGAATAATTTATAACAACCTGTTTTCCAACACCATCAAAAACACCTATAATATTTGATGTTGTTGGTGAGTGCAAAACAATTTTGGTCAATTTACTACATCCAGAAAAAGCTTTTTCAAAAATACGCAAATTGCTTCGAAATCGTAATTGTTGATAAATTACTGCAATACTGAAATGATTTAACATTGATGTCAAACTTTTCAATCAAAACAATTTGACAAGTAAAATAATTTACAAAAAACAAAATAATTTACACGACAAAATCTACAAATATATAACATGTAAATATATTACACGACAAAGTACAAAAAGATATTGAAAAGCTCTGCTCGGACATTAGATGAACATCAAAGACTTCGAACCTGTACAGAAGGTCTTTGATGAAGTCATCGGAATTCTCAGAAACGACGTAAGCAAACTGGATTTCTATTCAAAATATATCGATGGCGCTGCAAAATTTGATTATATTCCTTCAGATATCACAACAGACACAGTTAGCATCACGAATTCGACGCAGATACCACCGGAGATATTTGTTCATTACGCTGCTGCGAAATTGAACTGCTCTTACGGTTGTTTAACGAGAATTCAAAAATTTTATGCTGCAATTGATAACAAATTATTCCTTTGGAGTGTTGATTCCAACAAAGTCTCGGACACACTCTACGAATTCAACGCTGATCTCATCATAGACGTCTGCGAATGCCAAATACAAATCACAGATAGCGAATACGCGCTTTGTATTGCAATTTCGACACCAAAATACATCAAAATAGTTAGTTGCATCGATGGAAAGATCGATTTTGAACAGTTTAACGTAATAGAAACTTCTTTTATTTCATCATCAATGTGTGAAGGACCTTTAGGATATTTGTTCTGTGGCAGCTATGATGGAGACATATATATTGTCACACTGGGAGGACAGAAGTGCTTCTGCACACCGACAACAGGAATAATTTTAAGATATTTCAACAGTCTCATTGGATACATCAAATCTCCAATTGTTGGTCTCTCAGCAAGTCCAACTCATGACGAAATATGCTACTGGACAGAAGATAACTCGTGTTATTTCATGAAATTTGATTCGTTAAACGGCAATTTCACGAGACTCGGATTCATTTCCAATATTGACGGAAGGATTGTATCCGCGTCATGTAGTGGAGCCGGCTATTTCGAGGTTTTCACGCAAGAAGGTGAAAGATTTATTTGGCACGAAAAAAAGCACAAAAAGATCCCCAAAATCAACAATTTCAACGAAAAAGTCAACTTCGCGACGTCGACAATGGGCTGCGTTGTCCTCGTTGGCGAAACGAAAGCGGCATTCATCAGGACACAAAGAATCACAGACGAAGCATTCAGCGGTGTCACAGCGATTATTTCGCTCCCAGGAACTCCAGTTTTCCTCAAATTCGGCCACCGCCCTCTCGCTGAGACTACACAGGACTCTATGCACTGGCAGCACACATGCACACCGCCGACAGCATTCATTATAACGACAGGAGGCGGAGTTGTTGCAACATTTGCTGCCCCACTCGAGAAAATCAAACGCGTCTCGACAGAGAACCCAGAGAAGTTCTTGGAGAGCTTGGATATCAACAATCCAGACCAGAACGTTGATATTGTCAACGAATATCTTTCTTCTCTTGTTGCTTTGTGCTCTTTCGCTCCGGATTTGCGAAAGCATTATTTATATCACGCAACGAAGATAATCAGGAACTCTCAGCACTTCAAATTCAAGAAAGCGGTCCTCACAAGGCTAGCGAGACTCCTCAAGCCTCTGGATGGCCAAGTTGTGCTCGAAGAAGTCCCGAGATTGCACAGGAGATGGCAAACAAAGTTCAGAGTCACAATGCCATGGAAAACAATTCCTGCTGGTCTTATTTTGCAGCTTTGCGACCTCCAATCGACAATTCGCGATTACATTGACGAATTGCAGCTCAATCTCGAGAGTTTCCACTTCAAACGAAACGAACAAAACAGCGAATACAACAGTTTGAAGGATGTTTTGCAATTCTTTGAATTCATGATCGAAGTAATTCGTGTTATTTCTACATTCGCACAACAGAAGTCTTCAACAATCACTGCTGTTGTTGAGCACATCAAAAACAACGGCACTAAGGGTGATGCTGATGTTATGGCGCTTAATTTCTTGACAAATACAGCACCAATTGATTTATCACGATCGTGCGAAGAAATCGCTTTTTATCTCAGCGAATTCACAAAAATGTTCTTTATCATTGTCGATCACACATCAGCCGCAGACACTCTCGCCACACGTCTATCGAATGGCGCCACAAGCATCTTCAAGCTCGCAGATATTCAGATTTCCGGCGCATTCAACAATCTTGAAATCGCTCGATTCGTTGGTGACATGGGACAAAAGAATCAACTCATTCGCGAGTCATTCCAGACATTCCTCACATACATCGATCTCATTGACTTCCCATCTGTCGCTTACAAGTTCTGGCACGACTTGCAGATGATTGAGCCAACGTTCGAACTTGCTTTATCTCTCTCGAGACACATCGATCCTGAATCTCGCGCACTTCGATGGCTGAAGGAGGGACAACCTGTCGATCTCACAGCGAAATCTCTCTACATGCGCGTCATGGAGATATACGGTGTTGCATTAGAAGCCCTCGACGAGATTCCTGATGGCGACAGTATCGAGAAACCGCTCGATGACACATTGGAGAAGTTGATGCCTTTCGCAAGGAGAGATGAACTTTTTGCGATGGCTTTGTACAATGTTGCAATGAGCAGGAAGAGGCTCAACAAGCTCATCACAGCAGGAGTGCCTTTCATCGAGCAGTTCGTGAAAGTGAACGCTCCAGAACACCTATTCAGGGTTTACATCGCAGACGGAAGAGTCAGAGAAGCAGTTTCATCGCTCATTGAGATTTCCAAGAAATTGCCTAAAGACAAGAAACTGGAGCATCTCAACTACGCGAGAACAATTTGTTGGAAGAATCAAATCAAAGACATGGCGAAAGATGTTGAAAAAGAATACCAAGATGCTCTTAAGCTTAAATAAAGATTATTATATTATTTTTTCTCTAAAAAACATACAAACATAATTTTATTATTATAATATACTGTGAAAATCTGAGTTAGATATTGAGTCGTCTGATTGAGAGCTCATTGGGCTGATGTCGTATTCATCGACTCTTTCTTTCTCTTCATCTTCGTGGTTGTTCTGCAACGTGATGAGTTTCATTCTTGGAATTGACTCAGAAAGTCTCATTGTTGGAATTCTGTCGACGAAAACTTCCTGATTGTCTTTGCGAAGCTTCGTCAGCATCCTCTGTGCCATGTCTCCGAGCATGTGATAAGCAATGTCGTCAAACATGACAGGATAAGCGACAGCAATTGATTGCATCATCAAGTTTCGAATGAATCCGTAGTGTCTCATTAAGTTGCTCAAATCGTCCTGATAGAGAACCCATGCATCGACATATGTCAGTGCTCTGATGCTTGTCGCGCATTGGCTTCCAAGCAGCATCTGGTTCTCGCAGTGTACTGTCGACTGTGTGCAAGATTCAGTTGCAATAACAACATCGTCAACAATTATCGATATCAAACCTCGTCCGACGAAAAGCATGAAATTGCACTTTTCTCCTTGACGACAGAGATAACTTCCAGGCGAGAAAGTGATGTGCTTGATGATGTTCGCGATCTTAGCGAGCTGTCCAGGAGAAAGAGTGTTGAATGAAACAGTGGAATTGAAGAAATCTCGTGTCATTTCGAGCTTGATTGTTGTTCTTAATGCCTTCGGAATGTATCTCAAAAGGTTTCTCACGCCTCCTGTCGCTCCTGTTGTCTCCCAGTAGTACTGGCAGAAGTTGCGGACTTCCTTGCGTCTCGCATCGCTGATCTTCTTGAATTTCATGAAGTCCTGAGCGACTTTGTACCGCGTTATAAAACTCTGTTCCGCAGTGTTCGTGAACACAGAAATCATTCGCGCGATGATTGCTGTGTGCATAATAACGCCGATGAGATGGACGAAGATCATCGTGATGACCTCTGTGTTCGTTTTAGGAGTGATGTCGCCGTATCCAATCGTCGAAACAGTTGTTAGAACGAAATAAAGAGAAACGATATAAAGTTTGATTGGCGTGTATCCTTGATTGACGAACTCCGTCGCCCATGTCACAGAGTCCTTCTCCACGTCCTTGATGACCATCAGAACAACACCGAAAAGATGTGTCACGAACAGAAGGACGATAAAAGACGGAATAATTGTTGCAAGACTTCCAATATAAGGAAGAAGATTGTTTGTCGTTTTCCAGGTCGTGTACGCTCTCGTTAAGCGCAGAAACTTGTTGATTGAGAGAACCAAGTAAACGTTTTTCATTTTCACGATGAGACCGATCCAGGACAACGGAAAAATCGAGATTAAATGAAGATTTAATAAAATTCTTCCGTAAGCGAGTCTTATTTTATGCGGATCATCAACAATTTCACCTCCAGAGATGCACAGAGTCCTCCTTATCACGTAATGATCAACAGCGAACAAAATATCGAGCAAAAAGAAAGGAATGTATTCAGGAATCGTAATCGAAGGGTTGACAAAGAAAACGAATGTTATCTCAGCGATCGACAGCAGTGAAACGAGGAACATTGCGTATTCCCAAGCGCGGCGAAATCTGTTATAGTGAGAAAACCTGCAGTTTGAGTAGAAAATGTTGGAGCTGTACCTCATGGAGGCGTATTTGTAGTGATATATCATCGTCGATATCGCGTCTGTGTTCTGCAAAGTTTGCATTTAGTTTTCCTCTGAATTAGAATCTATCACTTTTTATGTTGACATGTAAATTCTATTTATGGCAGATTGTCAAATCCTTAAATCTAAAGATAGAATGTGAATTGCTAAATCCCTCGTGTCTGTAAATTAGAGCATTTTAATAGCTTTATGATATCATATATATATGTGAACGCTTGATATATACTTTTATTTTGTTATATCAATGTGAAATGAACTCTACACACTTGATAATGAAGAATTATAAATATGTAACATTAAAATAGACTATAAATAATATGCTTCGATATGATTTTTCCAATTATGTATTAAATTTGATGAATTGGATCGAAATGATGTTTCTCTTATCATAAAGCAATATAGCGAATTTCTGTGTTTATTAGCGAATATAAAGCTTGAAGTATCTATGTTAATCGCGCATTCGTTTAGCAATATTATGTCAAAGATAAATGCGTATTTTTTGCACTAAATATTCAATCACAGAAAATAGTAATAAATGAATTTCATTTGAAATAATTTTACTCTCTTATTTAAAAACGAAGAACGATAGAACTATTTTGCAATTTCTGTCCAATTGGTTTCTCGAGAACCAATATTGGTCAAATGTTTTCGTTACTCGAAACAGTTGCATAGAATAATAGACTGCTGCTTAAGCAGAAAATATCGATAGCTTTGCATATTGTTTAGATTTTGATCCTCTTCACAATGTTTTGGTAGGTTCATCATACAATATACAATTATTTAGAATTTCTTCGTGAAGAGGATCAAAATTTAGACAATATGCAAAACTTTTGATATATGGTGTTTAAGCAGCAGTCTTTAATTCCAAGCAACTGTTTGGATAAGATTAAATAAAACAAAATCAATAGAATGATTTTCCTTCAAAGTTACAAGTTAGAATAAATGTTGGAAAAAAATGCAAAATCGTATTCATAAAGAATGTCCAATGTCATGAAAATTAATTTAGGAAGATTCAAACATATACATTGACAGCAACATGCTATGATGTAATGACTCATTAAATACTATTATTTTATTTATTGATTCAACAAAGAGCAAGATAAGTGAACTTAAAATATATCGAATATTTTAACTTAGCAATTTATCGACTTCAGTTTTGGTTAAATACACATTAATAGAAGAATCGCATGCTAATCAATAACACACATTACAATTTCTCTATAGTTCTTTATTATATTAATATTCAAATTATTCCTTAGAAATGCTTGCATTCAATGTTCAAAATTAATTTTATATGAGATATTAATTAATTTGGTAACTTTGAAAGAAAATCATTATATTGTATATCATATTTACTGCAAATGTATACTGTTTATAACTATGTTGAAATGGTTTCTTAAACCCTTATAGATATATAAGCAAGTCAAAAATCTTTCAAATGCAATTTTTGAATATTCAATGCAATGAGAAAAATTTTGTACCATTTTCGTCCCTAAGGTAGTCCCCATATTTGACGGTTTTTAATCATTTTCCTCTCAATTCCTTTTAATATGGGCTACATTTGGGTATCCAATTTAGATGTATCAAGCAAAATTCAAAATCTATGATTCTTTAGTCGGAAGAAGTGAATGAATAGTATGATTGATATATGTGCAAAATGAGAGAAAGTTAATGAATCGTTTAGAACATTTCTTGTTTGAGTTCCTATTGCAGAAAACAACAGGAAATTCGCAAAATGTGCATTTACGATAATTTTTGTTAAAGATATAAACTTCTGTGCAGATTCTTTTAATGATATTAAATGTATTATTATGTGAGATATCTTCTGTACCTGAATAATTAATAACAACCTGTTTTCCAATATCAACAAAAATATCATATTCTAATGTTATGGATGACTGCAAAACAATTTTTGTCAATTTTCTGCATTCAGAAAAAGCTTGTTCACCAATAGATGTTAAACTGTTTAGAAATGTGACTGTTGATAAACTACGGCAATATCTAAAAGCAGAACCATCAATAGATTTAAAACTATTTCCAAACGTGATTAATGATAAACTACTGCATCTAGAAAAAGCATTATTACTAATAAATGTTAAACTGTTTGGAAATGTGACTGTTGATAAATTACTGCAATATCTAAAAGCACCATCACCAATAGATTTCAAACTATTTCCAAATGTGATTAATAATAAATTACTGTATGGAGCAAAAGCTTCATGACTAATAGATATCAAACTGTTAGGAAATGTGGCTGTTGATAAACTAGTGCAAAAAGAAAAGGCAGTTTCACCAATAAAATTTAAACTATTTCCAAATGTGACTGTTGATAAACTAATGCATCCATAAAAAGCATCAGTAAAAATAGTTGTCAAACTGTTAGGAAATATGGCTGTTGATAATTTCTCGCATCCAAAAAAAGCTTGACCATTGATGATTGTCAAACTGTTTCCAAATGTGACTGTTGATAAACGAATGCATCCAAAAAAAAGCTTCAGCATCAATATATTCAAAAATGTTAGGGAGTGTGACTTCTGCAATATTTGAATGCACTTTTTCCTATCTCTTTTACGTTGCTGAAATCTATAGACTAGTCAATCTGTAGCAATCACAAAAAGCGTAATTCATAATAGTTTCAAGTTTATTAGATAACTTGATCTCAACAAGATTATTACAACCATAAAATGCACCTCCACCAATGGTTGTTGCATTTGAGCAGTCAATTGGCCCTGTGAGACTATGGCAGACATTAATACGATTATTAGGTATTTAGGAAATTGAGCTCAAATTTAAGGGTCCGGTCTAGCCGTTTTTTCGCTGTTCAATTAATTCTATGAGGTATTTATTTTTGTCACCTTTTCAAGCACATAATGTTGAATTTTCTCAAGAAATATTTTTCTGACCAATATTTTTTCTTTTAGAAATTATATGCATACATTGGTGCCAACAAAATGGTCATTATAATTATCGAATTTTATGATGGTTTGAGGGTTATTGCAGGGGGTGCACCCAAACGGTTAGACATGACCTTAAATGAACCTGTAAGCTTTTCTAATTCAAAGAATACATATTCACCCAGTTCTTCAATATTCTCATGACCTTCAATTTGGATTATATTTGAGCAGAGAGAAAATGCACCATAGAGAATTCTTTTGCACTTTTGGAGTCCAGTTATTGTGTTTAAATTTGTGCATTCTTGAAATGCATGATCTTCAATTATCTCTACATTTCCCAAATTTAGTGTTCCTGTGATATTATAGCAAGAATCAAATGCATTCATGCCGATTTCTTCAACTTTGCTGAGATTAACTTCTGTAAGATTGTAGCAATCATAAAATGCGTACGAACCAATTGATTCAACATTGCTGAAATCTATTTCTGTAAGACTGGAGCACTGATAAAATGCTCTTGAGGAAATTCTTTTGATCTGTGGGGTTAATGTAACTTTTGTAAGATATTTGCAATCTCTAAAAATCTGTCAAATAAATTATATTGTCAAAAATATTGCCACGTAAATCATAAAATTTGTCAAATAAACACTAAAATAGCCACGTAAACAATAATAAACCAAAAAATATTCCGGATGGAAGTTGGACAGTGGAATCTGACGTCCACTCCATTCCGGGGTTTCAAAGTCCTTCAGATCAGCTCCAAAGGCCTTCCCACGGACGAATCCAAAGAAAATTTGAAGAATCGCCTTCTTCTGCTCTCACATCAACTCGCGCGTAAAAATATTCCCGCTTACTGCCTGAATAAGTCGCCGGAATATTCTGAGAAGGCTTCGGAGGACCCGATCATCATCGTTTTCGACCTCTACAAGCACGCTGAGGAATTTGAATTTCCAGATTGGGCCGAAATCGCGTCCTGGGTCCCAACAATCGACAGAAACATACGCTACTCCTTCCTCGACGACCTCCAGAAGGCGATAAACCTCGCCACAGCTTACAAATTGAGCGATTTAAATCCAGTTTACTTCTGGAACTTCCTCTACTTCGAAATTCCCGACACCCCCTGTAGCAACTACATCTACCAGAGCATTCCAGTCTACTCGCAGGACGAAATATACATCAGAATGTTCGTTTCTTCGCAACCGACGTCGTATCTCTGCAGGCACGCGAAAATAAGGCCGAAGACGCTCGTCCTGATACCGCCCTACGTCCATCCGTTCTACGTGCAGTCGATTTCGTCGCATCAAGCGACATTAGTTTCAATAACGAAAAAAATCATTCATTTGCCGTTCGAAAACCAGACATTCATAACGCTGACGAAGTGGCCGAGCTCGATATTCAGATTTGCGAAAGCCGGACCTTCAGAGGTCGAAATAGAGAAAAAGATCGAACAAACAGATTATCAAACAGATTTCTACGAAGACGCTGACGAAGGAATCGAACAGTTCTTCGCAAACAACTTCGGGGACGTCGAAGAACCGCCGCAAGTCCTTCCAAAAGAATTCGTTGCATTTCCAACGATGAACGCGTTCCAGCTCATTGACGAGATGATAGACAACATAGACGAAAGGAGAGCACTCAAGAGAATCCTCGAAGTCAATCCAATCTTTCCAAAATTGATCGATAATTTGCTTCTTCCGAGAATTCCGTTTATTTCGCCTCTTTCGACGGACACATCGATACCTGTCGCATCGCGATCCCTTGGGCCTGTTCCAAACACTCTCTCTGCGATTGAAGGCGGATTTCATCTCGGAATCCCAAATTGCACCGTTTTGCAGAACGGACATACGATTTCGGTCCCAGCCAACGTCTGCTACTCGCAGTGGGCTGAGAACTGCTATTTGCCGATAAACGGGCCTCTGAAGACGAAATACGCGGTTTACGTCATCGGACAAATCACTCAAGAGATAAAAATCTTCTTCAAGGAGCTGGAGAGTTATTACTCGCTTCTCAGACTCGGAGAGCTCTCTCCCGCGCAGAACTGCTTTGAGACGACGACAGAGAACACTCTCAATGGAAAACTGAAACAAAGATTCAGGACCGAGTTCAACTCAGAGCAACCGACGGTTTTTATCGTTCATCCTATCGTCTTCGGCTGCAACATCGATGCACACGTCATCACTACTCCGATAATGGACACTGACATCGTTGAGCACTCGAGCGATTACATGAAGAACTTGGCTCTTCTCGTCTACACGAGGCTGAGGGAGCTGAGATCGGAGCCATACGGAAGATTGAACTTTGGACCTGAAGAGTTTGCTTCTTTGTTCTTTGGTTTCAGGTTTTCTTCTCCGTTCAGTTTCGAAAGGAGTTCTCCTGACGCTCCAGTCCACATTCATGTTGCGTGGGACCCAGACACGAAGCTGAGTTCGTGGTGCGACGACACTTGTCAGTTCTTCCACACGAACAGGCCGATGGACATCGAAGGATTGAGGAAAACGTTCGCGAAGATGAGAGAGAACCTCCATGGCATTTCTGTCTCTCTTGTTCTCTCAATCGTCGCTGAGGGAATTACTGAGCAGCTTTACAACGATATTATGGCGGAAGATTTTCTGAATGTCAACGATTTCAATTTAGTGTCCGTTTTTCCTTCTCCTTCTGTTCAAGCTTTCTTCGAAAACCCATTCGACGACGATGTAATCATCAAATCAAATTGCGAAAGATGCTTCGACATTCCCAACGGAGTATTCATTCCACCTCTCGCAACTTGCTTCGTTCTCCCTTATAGTCTGACTCCGTACACAGTCTCTGTCTTCTCGCACCAATCCGACGACGACTGGAACGCATTAGACAGCGTCACGAGGGAACTGTCCGCGATGTCGTGGACCGCCGCGTGCTTCGGAAAGGAGAAGAGAGTGTCGGCGCTGCCGATCCACGTTCGATCATTGCTGAGGAGGGCAAGAAAGCCGACATTAACTGTCGCGCGTTTTGAGTTTTTGCCTCCAAATTCTGTATAAAAAATTTGTGTTATTTATTTTTTTCAATAAAAATTATTTTAAAAAAGTGACAGTCAAGTCTAAATTTAAAAATCAAAACGAATGAATGGTATTTTAAAAATCCTTAACTGTAATAATATAGTAAAGTTGATGTAATAGCTATTTATAAATATTACAACTTAATCGGGTGAACATAGTTGAAAATATAATTCATTTTTTTAAGGGACGACTATAATGAAAAGTGACAGCCAAGGATAATGATTTCAAAAATCATTATGAGTGCATTTTATAAACCCTTTAACGGTAATCATATAGAAAAATTGATGTAATAATTATTTATTAATATTACAACTTTTTGAGGTGAACACAGTTGAAAATATTTTTACATTTCAT
This sequence comes from Trichomonas tenax, assembly GCA_023091735.1. Classification (NCBI taxonomy): domain Eukaryota; phylum Parabasalia; order Trichomonadida; family Trichomonadidae; genus Trichomonas; species Trichomonas tenax. The sequence goes on from JALKBU010000016.1 coordinate 110,822, forward strand.
TTTATTAATAAGGTTATAATTTTGAATACATAACAAACATAAATATTTTTTTATGATGATTTTAAGTCTCTCGAGACCCAACAAGCGCATGCACGGAGGACAGCTGCGGACTTCTTCATCCTTATATCCTTCCTGCATTGCTCGATTTCGTCTTTGAGGCCGTTTTGAAGTGCAACGAACGCCGCAGTTCCATTCAATCCGAACCACTTCAAAATTCGAAATGCGTTCCTCGGTTGATCGATTCCAGCGATGATTGTTCCAATGAAAGAGTCCTCGAACTTGTTTCCGACGAGAATCGATGCCAAAGCTTCAATCAGTTGATTCGCGGAGTCAACATCGAGTCTCGGAACGACGTTCACCAAGAAATTGCCAAGTTCGTAATTCGAAACAGATCCGAAGTGCGCCGCCGCTTCAATCATTATATCCGTCGTGTCTACACCCAAAGCTTTGATCAGCGCGAACGCGCGTTCGTATTCGTTGCTCTTTAATAACGCGACACAAGCTTTTCCTTTATCCGCGGATGAAACTAAAGAAACGTTCATTCCAACTTGGTTCTGATACTCGAGAATGACTGAAACGTCGTTTAGCGACTTTTGGTCCGCTTTGGAGATTGATCCCGGAGGAAGGAGAACAGAAGAATCGACTGTTGAACTCAATAACGTCATTTGCGTCAAAGCGTTCTTCAAAGACAAAACGAATTCTCCCAATTCCATTCTGTTCATTGATTTTTCGCCTGCGAAGAAATCGAGATTGCAGCGCCTTTCGAGGGCCCACGAAGAGAGAACTAAGAGGCAGTAAATGCACGAATGTTCATCGAATAATTTCAAAGATGTTTTGAGGAATTCGTAATCGCTTTTGTCGAGCGCCGAATCGAACAAATTTGATAAATTTCGTGTCGCGAGTGTCTCCGAGATTGCTTCTTTCGGATCTTTGTCTTTGTAGTCGATCAAATTCGTCGACTTTTCGCCAAATGAAATGTTGTCGAATTTGTTTTTCGATATTTTGACGTTGTTTGAAACATCGGAGATATTCAGGAACAACAGATCCGTGTACTTCGGCTTCTTGATATCGATTTGCTGCGGCTTTCGCTTCCAAACTTTCAGTGTTCGTCCGAATGTTTCGATTTTGATCAAACTCGAAGCGTTCGAAAGTCGATTCGGAAGGTTTCGAATTATAAAAGTTAAATCGAAAAACAAAACAGGACTCTCGAACATCATTTTGATGTCTTCGCCGTCGAAAGAAGGAGAAATTCCAAGCAAAGACTTCAATCTGTTGATTGACGAATAATCGTAATCGGGATTCAATTCCTTGAAGTAATTCGAAGCCTCGAAAATGTCGAATTTCATCGACAAAGTGAAAAGCATCGTTATGTCATCCGTTGAATACTTCGTTTGGTATTTCTCGAAGAGCCCTGATTCAGCGATAGATCGCAAAGCGTTCACGAGAGGCTCCGATTTGTATCCTTTCTTTATTGCGCGCGAAATCTTCTTCAAAACTAACAACAACTTCGATGCTGTGTCGAGAGAGTCGACAGTGAACGTTTTGAGGAGCAAAAGGATCATTTCGTCCTTCATTTCGTCGTTCGGAAGCAAAGAGAGAAGTTTCACGTTCCTGCAAACGAAAGGTTTGATTGCTTCGAATATCAACGAACTTTCGTATGTCGAAGAAATCTCTTTGACGCAACTGACGTCTTTCTTCATCGCCACGGAGACAATCATTTTGACAATCAAATGATCGCTGAGAGACTCGATCAATCCAGCGAGTGTTGGAGTCTCCGGAGAGATTTCTTTGAAGAGCCATTCTTTCTCTGCTTCAAACGACTTGAAAACTTTTTTCGCGCGAATTATTATTAACATTTGAGCGAATTGCTTTATGTTGTAGACTCTTTGCGTTTCAACGACGTAATTCTTCAAATGCGTCTTCGCCATCGCGAAAACCTTGTCGGGATTGTTGAATAACGCGTCGCTGTCGTACGAAATGTCGAGCATCTCCTGCCATCCCATTCTCGACTTGTCGAACCTTTTGTAGAACAATATATTCGTTGATGAATCAGCAGGAAAGATCGCAAGAAGATGTTCGTAAAGCGGAAGTCTGTTTTCGTTCTTGAATTTCTTCGTTATCTCTAAAACTTCCATGTAATACTTCTCGAGATCGAATTGCAGCGCTAAATCACTCAAAATCGCGCAAGTTTCTTCTTCTGGGAACGATTTGAGGCTCTCGAAGACTTTTGGAAGATGTTCTTCGAGATCAACATCACAAAAAACTTCGAATAAATCTCCTGTTTCTTCGAATCTTTTGATTGAATCTTCCAATGAAATTGAAAATGTCTCGAAGTGATTGCTTCTGCTTAATAACTTCGTCACTGACTTGGAATCGAATATCTCAAGGACATCGCGCGGATCTAAGCACTGAAAAGCGTAAACGAGGCCCGAAATCGGTTCATTTCTGACGACATCGACTAAAAACTGTTTCGAGAGATCTTCTGGTTTTATGTTTTGATAGATATAACTCTCTAAGTCGATTCCTGTGCCTTCGAACATCTTCAGAACAGCTTGGAGGGTCTTATTGACCTGGATTCTGCTGAAAATGAAGTCGTAAGGAGCCTCCGAAAGCATTTTCGAAGATCCGAACAATAATTGTTTTATGTAATTCGAAAATTTCACCAAATATCCACAAAAGCCGTCGAAACTCTGCGAAAGGAAGTCTGTGACTTTCTTCTTCAAGTTCACGGGGTTCTCCAAGAATGTTAAGTCCGAAATATCTGGAAATGACTTTTCTTTGACGAAAAGTTTTTCGATGTATTTTTGGAGGTTTTCGTCAGTGACTAATTTCGTGCACGAAGACAACTGTCGATATGAAGACGCTAAATCGAATATAGCGAGGTTGCGGACTTCGAGGGGAATCGTGTTTGCGACTTCTTTCGATTTGTCAACGAGATATTCGTCAATTAAATCCTTCGGAAAAGAGCGCGAAATCAACAAAGATTTTGGATCGTTTTCCTCTTTCTGCAGATTCAAGTGATCGAAGAAACTCTTGTGAAAGATCATAGAATACGCTGATGAAGGATATACTTCGAGGATATTCATCAATTTGACTAAATTTTGCGGCGGACAATTCTTGAAATATGTTGCGTAAGGATGAAATAGTAAACGAGATTTGAAATCTTTGAATATCAAAACCGCTGCTTGCGTCTTTCTCAGCGCTGTGTTGACATATTGTCTGAGTTCATTATTTTCTGGAATTTTTTCGAGTAACTTCTCCAAGAAAGAAACCAACTGCTTGTGTGACAATTTCTTTAAAAATCGAGGCAGGAAAAGCAAAGAAAATAAATCTTCGCAACAAAAATCAGGAAAATCATCGACTTCGTGTTTGTCTAAAAAGGATCTGATAGAGCTGTATCCCTGAAGGAAATCGAAGTCCTGCAGCCACGTTTCCTGAGATATCGAAACAAATTCCGCGTCGCGAGTGAAAGGAAGCATGTTTTCGGTGATGCAATCAGGAGTTATAATCAAAGGAATCGATTTCTCTGATAGTGAAGCCCAATCATTCCCTAAACCGAGAATTTGAGATAGAATTATCTGATTCTTGAGTTTCTTTGTGAAAGGATGATCGGGGAGACGCTGAATCTGTTTGAGAATTTGAGAAGAATTTAATTGTTCGATCTGATACAAAAAGTTGATGATTTGGTAAGAAGGGAACGTCCGCGCGCAAGCGTTGCCTCCCAAGTCCACGAAATGGGACCTAAAACGCGAAGTTTGGTTTGCTAAGACAATTGCATCATCACCCATGAAAGGATCAATGAACGTCGAAAGCATTTCGCAGGAATCGATTTGGTGGGTCTCAAAGTTGCACATGAGACCCTCGTAGAGTTCCAATAAAGAATGAAAATCTGAACATCGATATTGAAGCAAAGACTGAAAATTAAGCGGCATGAGAGAAATGCTGAACGAGGAAATGATTTTGCCAACCAAATGGAGCGGAATTTCTTGAGATTTGTAAACATTTTCGCATAATTCGAGACTTGCACGCGTATGTAGTACTTTTAGAGTGTTGAAAAACTCGTACGAGAAGTACTTAACGAGTTCCAATATCTGTTGTGGGTTGTTTTCCGCTAAATCAGACAATTCATTCGGATTTTGAAACGCAGGATGCGTAGAAGAGAAATCTAACGGCACATCCGGTCTCTCCTTGGCATCAGTAATTCGATTCAATATGCATTTCACCGCCCATCTGAACAAAATAACTTTTGAATCTTTTGTAGGATCGTCGCCGGGAATCCTCAAAAGCGGCAAAAGAATGTTGATGATCTGATTGTCGTCCGATAGGAAAAGCATCGAATCATCGATTTGTTTCAATAATAAATGTCGATAAAACTCTTTCCAATTTTCATTCATTTATTTTGTTATATTTCTGTTTTTTTGAAGGCTTTATAGTGTTTTCCATCGATGAATAAAGATAAAATTCGATAAAAACGAAAATTAATAACTTCGCCAATTTTAATATTTGCATTCATCGAAAATGAATATTACAAATGAATTTAACTGCAACTTTATATAATATGTTATTAATAATTTTTATATTTTGTCGATAATAAAATATTTTTCAAAAAAATACCATTATTAAAGAAAGTAAATATTAAACATGAATTCTAATTAATAAATATATTATCAAAATATAATAATTTTTATATGTTGCCACTTAAAATATAAATTTGAAAAAAATTCAAAATTATCAGAAAAGAGTATTAAAAATGGATCTTACTTAATAAATATATTATCAACATTCAGTAATTTTGATAGGTTGTGGATAATAAAAAATTTTCTGAAAATATATTATCATACCCAGTTTCACAATACTTTAGCCACAGGTCTAAAGCAGGGGGGTGTCAGGAATTTTGATTAAAGTTTGGTTGTTCGAAACAGCGTTGGTGCGTTTTTTCCTTTTTTGAGTCACCTTTCTGTAAACAAGATTTCTAGTGTCACCATTGAATAAAAATGGTGAATGTTGAATTGTGGTGTAGTGGTTTAGTTATTACTAAAGATTATATATACCATTGGTTGGATTCCGTGCAAGCCTTTTTATTTTTTTCTTTTTGTCGAAAAAAAAATATATTTTAAATTCAATGAAATGCATTATATATAAGATATACATGGTATAATGATGTCAAAAAAATGCCATATCCTGCTCATCCGGCAGGAAAATTATATATTGAAATTTATTATTAGTTCATTTATCATGCTTTTAATTGAATATCATTTCTCCATAGTTAGTGTATATTATTTATATTATTAGTTAGAATGACTCAAATATGCAGAAAAAAATTCTCTCATGAAAACAAAAGATTTATTTTTTTCAAACATTTAAGAGGGAGAAAATAAAATCCGAATAATGACTTGGATTTTATAATTATTAAATAATGAATACTGATTGAGCATATCGTTAAAATAGACATTTTCAATTTTTTTCATTCATTTTTGAAAAACGTTAGATTAAGGAGTATTATATAGTGAAAATGTTCCGCATTATGAAAATATTTAATTTCAAATACATCCAATGAATTACATTAAAGTTTTTACTAAGATCTGATATGATAAATTCATTTATATATTGCTTTAGTAGTTATAATTAAGCAGATGATTCCTTGTATGATACTAATAACAATGAAAGAATTAAATTTACATGAATAAGCGTAATCATCATTATTTTGTGAAAATCATCAGTAAAATTTCAACGTTTTGTTGGATTTGATTGATTTTCTGTGTATGGAGGTGCTAGGATTAGCCTACATTTTGCGATTCTGCACTCAAATATGAGAAATTATTGTTTTTCGTGATTGAATAATTTTGGACCTAAAATTGTTAAGGGTATGATAATATTTTTATTACAGAAGTGGATAGTGTATACAATTTATTTGGAGAACTTGAAGTCAAAATTAATGATCATCGTATGAATTTCTGAGATATGAAGAAATTACATAATTTATGAGCTGATTTTTTGAAGTTTATTGGTACTCATGTATTGCATGGTATGCGTTAATTCATGCGGAAAAGCCTCAGCTTGCAGTTTACATATGAGTTTGGGATAAACAGCGTTGAACTATCCATTAAAAAATGAATCTGACAATATGACATGTAAACACCCGAAAAGGCAGGGGGAGTGGCTAAAGTATTGTGAAACTGGGTACAATTTTTTTCGATAAATATATTTTCAGAATTAAACAAAATAAATGTCAGTGATGAATTTTACATTATCTGCATAAAATAAAATGATAATAAAATCGATAGATTTTCGTTGAAAATTTTAATTCGAAAAAATAACTTAGAATGAACCAAAATATGTATTACCACTGATATAAATTTCATGATTTGATATTAATTATATATCATTTTTAAATGAATGATTAATACATTTAATATTCAAAATATCATTCTAAAAATCAAAAATCTATATCGAAAATATATAGACATCAATGCGCTGATATTGTTGCGTACCGAAAGTTGTCACGAAAAAATGATATTATCTGACATGTAAACATGAATATTTGGCAAATAAATATTTACATGGCATGGGATTATAAATGATTATTGGAAGAATGATATCCTATATTTGTTTAAATTTACTTTGAAAAGAAAAATTAAGTGCTTCATTGGCACTGTCAGCCAAAATGCTAACAATCCAGTCCACAGTTCTTCCTTTCAGACTCGATTTTCGAAATAATCAGCGACTTCCTTTACAGAATGCTTCTGAAAGGAAGAACTGTGGACTGGATTGCTAGCACCTTGGCTACAAGTCCCAATCAAGCATTTAATTTTGCTCTTCAGAGGCATTCTGAAGTGGAAATCTTTGATTTCTTAATGATGGCGTATGAAAGGAAGATCTGTGAGTTTAGCTACTAACATGCGTGGTACCTGTGTCAATATAGTCCCCAGTTCTTCCCGTAAGACGCGATTTTGAAATAAAAACTAATACATAATTTGATTGATTATAGGACTTTACTTGTCAAAAATATTAATATTTTGATAAATAAAACTAGAGATTCTGACAACTTTACATGTCAGATGATATCACCTTTTCGTGACAGCTTTCGTTACGTGACATAATTATGAAATTCAATAACAGCAATGAGATTCAAAACATTTTCTGTTAAATTTTTTGTAAGACATCAAATTTTAGAAGGGGGAAAAAATCATTTCAAAACATTCAAAAGAGTCGTTATTTTTTTGACACAAATGTGATTGACAACATTCTTTACTTCTTCTCAATCTCTTTGTAATGAATGATTATATCCCAAATTTGCTAGAAAAGATTGCAAAAAAGTTTGATTTTTCTGCTTTTAACGATGTCTTATTCTCATTAGTGCAATGTTTAAGAATCCATTACTGCATTTGTGAATTTGTCTTGTTTTCTGTTCAATGCAGTGATTTTCAAAATTGAAACTAATATTTAAACTCTCCATAAGCATCTTTTCAGTGTTTATAACATCAGATGATATTGCTGAAATTTAAAAATTATCAAAATAGCAATTGGTGATGTATATTGTGCATCTTTCTCCATAAATGGATGTGCAATCATTATCATAAACATTGCAATAACAAATGTCTAAATAATTGGATATTGTATGAATTAAGAATTTTGCTTTATTTCCTATAAAACAGCAGTGGCTTATTGTATCATATATAGATAGAATTTTGATTGCTGTTTGTGAAATGTTTTGATTTGCAAATAATGAATAACAAATTGATACATTTTTTATCACTTGAAAAATCTATAAAATTTTGTCCAATTGAACTTGACATGTTTGAATTAGAGAGTTGAATATTTCTGCCACTGCTGCGAATAGATTGCGAACAATTGCAGTCTGATATGCTTAAATCTTTCATCAATTTTTTTGATTCAATGTGAAAAACATTATCGACAAAATAATTATTAACAAATGAGGCACAAACTCGATTTAAACAGAGCCCTGCACCAGCAGTAAGTATAACTGAATTTCCATTACATATTGTCAAAGAACATAACTCAACCAACAAAATGCTCCATTGAAAAGGTTCTGTTATATTATTAAAATAGATTAAATATTCTTCCAAATGATTGAAATCTGAGTCTACAACATAATATTTTCCTTGGAATCGAAAATATAAACTCATCTTCGGTGTTCCCTTTATTGATGTGATGCTATCATATTCAACTTCATAAAACTTTTCCCAAGAAGCTGCGAGAAATACTACAAAGGTATTTAACATTGATTCAAATTAAATCAACATTTTCTAACCCTTGAAATACAATTTTCATTTTCTGACAATTTTAAAATTTTCCATCAATAATTATATTTTACCAATAAATTCCCAAATGGTAAAATATATTAAAGGTCTGCTTTGAAGAATGTTATTATAAAATGTCATTTTAAAAAGGTTTTCATCCTCGGTGTAAAGTTCTCAAAATTGAGAACTTTTAATCGTTTAGTTTCCTTTTTTATTTATTCAGAAAATATTTGAAATATCAAAAATCTATATTGATAATTTATAATCTTTTGCATGATGATACTAAATAAATAAAAATTCCCAAAGTTGTGATTGCAAATATATTTTTAAAATTAATCTTTAAAAGTTAAATTTAGAAATTTCTGATTCTCCTTAGTGCGGTATTTAAAAATACTTTATTTTTAAAGCCATTACTGCATTACTGAGTTTGTTTTGTTTTCGATCAAATGCAGTGCATTTCAAAATTGAAACGAACACTAAAACTATCGGAAGGCATCGAAGTCGTCTCAATAATCACATCTGATGTTGAAATACGTAAAACATCACAATAGCAATTGGAGATTGTTACTTTATATTCTTTTGCATATCTTTCTCCATAAAAAGCATTGCAATATCATTATCATAAATATTACAATCACTGATATAAATTTTGATTAAGGTGTTCACTTTAAAATTACAGTTTGATATTGAATGCAGTTTATTGGGCTCAGGAAAAAAAGCTAATGTATCGGATTCCATTTGATTCGCAATAAATGAATAATTATTATTTTCACTAAAAGAAAAATATAATCATATTCTTTCTGAATTTGACATGTTTGAATTCAAGATTTGAAAAATTCCATCATTGCTGCGAATTTTGAATTCAGAATTATACTTAAATCCTTCATAATATTTTTAGATATATCATTTCATATCTTTTTCGGCAACTTCGTGCATATATAAACTCGGCAATTTCTACATGTATAACTGTTACGTCTCTTAAATTTGTAATATTCGAAAAATAGCAAAACTCAACAAACAAAACGTTATCTTGAACATTTTTATCGACAAAATTGGTAATATTGCTATGAAAATCTTCAAAACCTGAGTCAACAGCATAATATTATTTAATGGACTTTATTCGAATAAAGGAATCACTATTCCAATAAAGTCCTTTTCGGAATAATGCAAAATTAGGAATTACTCATATTGGAATAGACCTGTTATTCCAAATTCCTCACTTTTTATTTGGAATTGCGCATATAAAAGTTTATTTGAATAAACTTTTAATTTATAATTGCGTATATTTGACCCTTTATGCGTATATCCAATTAAAATAGGAATTAAGCATAATGTTACACTATAGGAATTAGAAATGGAAATAATGGAATAACGCTCAAAATTAGGAATCATAAAGAGGAACTGAATGATGTCTTTTTGACAAACATAAGAATGCTAAGTTTCGGATATTTTAACATTGATGTGCATGTTATGATTGATTTCGCGTTGAATATCGAATTTCAGATGTTTAGATAACACAAGTTCATTATCTTTTTTTCATTTCAATGGAAATATATTCAATCATACTCGTCCAACGTGTCGATCTGGATTGTCGCCATATTGGTGCTGCGAAAAATAAAAGTAATTTTTATTTATTTTTTAATTTAATCCTTCCATAAATATCAACTATCTTTTTTATATACTTCCAAAACTAATTATTTGATATATTATGACCAACTTTTGTTTATCAAACAATATTCATAATTTTTTTCAGGAGCAATATTTATATATATATTATCTATAATGTCTATTATGCAATATTCCTAATATAGTATAAATATGCTCAATTCCTAATTCACATAATATGCGCTATTTCAATACCGAGTTTATTGGAATATATAATTTGAAATATTCCAAATAAAAGGAATTGTGCATAAAGTCGATTATTCCGATTCCTAATTTTTCATTATTCCAAATAGGACTTTATTCGAATAATGGGACCTTTATTGGAATAAACTTTTTTATTCGAATAAAGCCCATTTCCTTTATTGTTGCGATTCAATCATATTTATGTTCATAAAACTCTTCTCAAGATGCTGCAAGAATTGCTACAACGGAATTTAACATTTATTCAAATGAATGGATGCTTTTTCCGAAGGGAAAAAAGTCCGATAATGACATGGATCCATGACATAAATCAATACAAATTATATAATGCTAAACATATATTTTTATCACGTTCATTGATTCAAAAAATTTCTCTTTGTTACATTTTGATAAAAGTGACATTTATTAATTTTTTCCAATTTAGTTTTCAAGATTTAAATTCCATTAAACTGCAATGACGATAACACAATCTGCACCATTGACGGTGTATATGAGAAACCACCAAAAACTGTTGTCTATTTGACAATAACTAACATTGAAACTCTTCCTAACCATGCATTTTATTATTATTATAAACACTTAGTTAATGTCAATATTTTAAACAGTTTGACATCTATTGGTATTCATGCTTTTTCTCAGTGCAGTAATTTATCAACAGTCACATTACCAAACAGTTTGACATCTATTGGTATTCATGCTTTTTCTCAGTGCAGTAATTTATCAACAGTCACATTACCAAACAGTTTGACATCTATTGATAGTTTTGCTTTTTATCAATGCAGTAATTTATCAACAGTCACATTACCAAACAGTTTGACATCTATTGGTGGTTTTCCTTTTTCTGAATGCAGTAAATTGACAAAAATTGTTTTGCAGTCACCAATAACATTAGAATATGATATTTTTTCTGATATTGGAAAACAGGTTGTTATTAATTATTCAGGTACAGAAGATATCTCACATAATAATACAGTTAATATCATTAAAAGAATCTGCACAGAAGTTTATATCTTTAACAAAAATTATAGTAAATGCACATTTTGCGAAGTTCCTGTTGTTTTCTGCAATAGGAACTCAAACAAGAAATGTTCTAAACGATTCATTAACTTTCTCTCATTTTGCACATATATCAATTATACTATTCATTCACTTCTTATGACTAAAGAATCATAGATTTTGAATGATCTTTGATTCATTTATATTTTCAATATCTATTGTATTGGTTTCCGCAACATAATGAAAGACAAAATTTGCATTCCGAGATTGGAAAGAAATATTTTATTAAAACATGAAATTGATCATATCATGATTTGAATTATATCACATAAACTATGGAAAATTTAATAATAAACTTTGAGAATAATAAATAGAACAACACAATCCTCTGGTTTTGTGTGATTGGATTTATTTGATATTACACCCTTCTTTTTTTTAGATTAATTTTTTCTTTGTTTTATGAATTACACAAAAAATATTCAAATAATTAATCTCTTGTCTTGAAATAGCTTTTTGTATTCTCATATGTATTGTGGTGAATATTTGTATCATTATGATAATGAATCAATCAATCACATTTGATCACAATTATGTTATTCGATCAATGTTTCAAATATATATAGAACATCAATTAGCATTCAGATTCGGAATTCAATTAAACATTGGATTCATCTTCGAATCGATTATATCTTTAGATATATTAAACAAACACTTTATTTAATTAAATCCATCCCTGATCCTGGAAGAATGAATAAATCTGAACAATATCGTCTTTATCTGAAGGAGACAAAGCAATCGCATCAGAAACAGACAATTTGTTCGAAATCGAAAATTCTCTGATAATCAAATCTTTCAATGCCATATATTTGTGCGGATCCATTCCCAAAGAGCGAATGAACTGGTGCTCGTCGGAGTTGAAGTCGCTCGGCGCCGGTTCTTTCTGCATTTGCTCAATCAATGAAACGAAATGATTCCATTTTTCTGTGTCGACGATGATATTGTTGTCGATGCATTTTTCTAATCTGTCGATGAATTTGCCCTCTATGATGTTCCTGGCGCCCTCCGCTTGGTACTTTTTGCATGATTCGATGTGTTTTATGAGTTCATCTATTTTATGCATTAATTTGATGTGTGATTCCAAATATTTCTTGTCGAAGTACGGAGCAAACTTGAAGATGAAGTTGTCGTCAGCTTTTTGGTTGTTTCCGCCCAATTTTGGATAATCATTAAAAATTAAATCCCAATCTTCCAAAACTTTGTTCCTGATCTCTCTTTCGTACAGAAGTTTGTTGTATACCTTCAGATTGTGCATTTTCTGCTCGAATGATTGCTTTGTTTCATTACTGTTAAATTCTAAGTCTTTGAGAATGTTTTCAGCTTCATTTTCGAATTCTATTTTGAATTCGTGGCGTTTCGGCATCCATTGATTGTGACCTTCTGATTCTGGATTCGAACTTTGAGAAACGGTCTCAAATTCGGGCGCAGGAGGACTTGGATACGTCTCCGGCATCTCATCTTCTGTTTTTGGGAAAGAAGCAAAAGGCGCTGTTTTAGATCTCAAATAAACTTGTTCGTAATGCGTTTGAATATCTCTTGGCGAGTGATTTGGAATTCTTTTGGATATGTCGTTCCAATTTCCGTGTCCCATCGTCATTAAATAGCCCAGAAGCATAGATTCTTCGTTTGAGTCCCAATCTTTAGTAAAAACGTTCGATGACTTTTTGTTGACTGCTACATAAGATATAGCTTCGGAATCCGGTGGATTTCCGTCCTCTGTTGTTGGAAAAATGACTGATGCGCATTCTAAGCACAAACTCGTTTTTTCTGTCGGTAAATATCGAAAATAACAATCATCCTCTGTCAAAACTTTTCCGCAGTTGAAGCAGTTTTTAGCTGAAAGCTTTTGTTTCTTCTTTTTGTCCATTTTTGACCAAATTTGCTATATTATGACACTTTACATTGCAAAATAATACTTTACATGGCAATTTTTAATATTAAAAATGAAATTGTATTGTTTACATGTCATAATAAAAGTTTTACATGGTAAAATATTTAGTTACATGACATTTTTTGCATTAATTATACAATACAATTTTGGATTATTGATTAATTTACTTGACATATGAATGAAAATTGTATGGTTTATTTGGCAAGGTATTAAACTTACATGTCAAAAATATTTGCAATTTAAATTTATTGTAATTTCACATGACAAAATTTCGATTTACATGGCGTAATATTGATCTCAGGTTTACAATGAAAAAATGTCTATAAAACAATTTACTTGGCAGAATATCATAAATTAAATGGTTTACATGACATAATATCAAAAAATCATTTTCGATGTCGAATCTTCGCCAAACGATCCTTCAGACGATAATGACGAAGCCGTTTCTGACAGCGCAGCAGCTGGATCAGATAATTCAACCTCTCAACACAACGAAAGAGCAATTTATCGTCACAACAAACGAAACTTTGGCGCCACTTGGTTTAACGCTGAGATCGGTGACGTCAGACTACGACAGTGCTGTCTACTACGGAATCTGTCAGATCTACGAAGATATCAACGGAAAAGAAAGTCTCGGAATCAAAGCTGATATTGTTCAGTTGTATTACAGGTTTTTGGAGCTCCTAATCAACGGCCAAGGTGAAGGTGACGAAGCAATCACTGTCGGACGTCTTTTGGACCTCGCTCCAGAAAATATTTCGCAAAGCGTTGCTCAGGAAGGCTTAAATCAGCTGAAATCGTTCGGATATTTGGACATTGTCCGCGACTCTGTCAGAATTGGCCCCAGAGGACTTTTAGAATTTCGTCCTAAATTCAGTCAAAAGACTGTCGACGCTGTTGACAGCGGAATCAGAAGCTGCTCAATCTGCTACGACTTCATTCTCGCTGGACTCAAATGTTCTCGTTGTTCTTGCTGCATCCACAAACACTGCTTCGAAACATACGCGAGAGGAAGAGCAGACCCTCCCTGCCCTCAGTGCCAATGTACGGACGCATTCCACCAATTTGGAATGTGATTTTGATATTATTTTCTTTTATTGATAAAGTGTTTTATATATATATCTTCTTATACTTCACTATCTTTCATTTCGTTAATATATTTCTTCGTGAAATGAAAAAATATTTATCAAAATTATGATAATTCATTTTGGGACTATCACCATTTGAAAATCAACACTACCTTTTAAGTGTATTAATATAATAACATCTTTGAAACTTTTCTAAAAATAATTCCAATATCATCAAAATATTTCTCAAAATTTAAAATCATTAGCAAAAATATCGTTTTCTGATGCTATATAACATTACACTAACAGCAAAATATAGATATATTTTGACTGTCAATTTTTGTTTAAACAAATTATTGTCAAAAATCAGACCATGAAATACTTTAAATCTAGAAAATACATACAAACTTAAACACAAATATGCAATAAAACCATTTTTGACATAGTTAACAAAAATAGTAAATTTGTCCCTGTCAAAAACTAATAATGAAATACTTAAAAATTAGAAATTATATAATAAACTGAAAATAAATATAAAATAAAAATATCTTGACATCGTCAAAAATTGTCATAAGATTTTACCAAAAATCATATCAATGACATCGTCAAAAATCACATAAGAAATATTGGGAAAATAGAGATGACCAAAGAAATCAAATAAAAACATTACATAAAAATAATTTGACAGTGACAAAAATTTAAACAAGATTTAGAGGGGCACAAACTTCGGGTCTATCGTCGAGCCTTTGTGGCCGAATAATGGAGAAAACTGTTTACATAGGAGTCCTCGACGACAGGGTCGAGATTCCTTATGACAAGACATCGACTAAGATGGGCGGCACTCCCTCGTGGATTGCTGGAGAGCCGAAAAACATTCATAAAATGAAGTGCGAAAAATGTGGCAAACAGCTTGGATTACTGGCCAGTGCCGTGTGCCCCGTCACGCCGGGATATGATCGCACTCTTTATCTCTACATTTGCCCTAGATGCGGCTTAACAGGGAAATGCTTCCGCCAGAAAGCGAAGATCACAGAGGATAACAGCGTAATGCCTGCCGCTACACCGGAGCCAGAAAAGCCGAAGATAGAAATCACTTCTGCGACTAAAGACGATCTTTTGGCGGCTTTGGACGCTTTTGATAAAGCAGACACAGCGCCACAGAACAAAGGAAAGGGAAAGGGCGCGAACAAGAAGCAGAAATACGAAACAGGAACTTTTCCAGCATATTACGTCGATATTTTCGAAGAACCTGAAGCACAATTGGATCCGGATATGCAGTACGTCATGGCATCGTCCAACGACTCTGTTGGCTCAAATGCTGAGTTTGCGCATGAAGAAGATCGAAAAGATGTCGATCCGTGCTTAATAGAGTACAACGAACGTATTTCGAGAGAGCCTGATCAGGTTCTGAGGTACTGTTTCGGCGGAGAACCACTTTTACAGGATCCAATGAAAATTGAAGTTCCAAAATGCCCAAAATGCGGCGCAGATCGATGCTTTGAACTCGAAGTCATTCCTGTTTTCATCAATTACTTGGCGCCACAAAACTTCGATATGGATATCGGCCCAATTCTTGTTTATACATGCTCTAAGGACTGTGGAGAGGGGTCCTGCGAGGAACATGTTATTATTTGCCCTCCATAAATATATTTTATTATTTGAAATTTATCAAATCACAAATTCAAATGCAAATACTATCCGAACTCATTATCGCTTCTTTCAAAATGAGCGATAAGTAGTAATTCAACATCTAAAATTGAAAATATTTTTCAATTAAAAATTTATTGAACAATTCGTTTCATTGTAAGAGAAATATAATACATAATAAGCGTTATATTCTAAATACAAGATTTAAATTGCATAAAAAAGAAGTTTATCAATTTCAAAAATAAATTTCGATTTTAACTCTTTAATAGTTAAGAAATATCTATTTTAGATCGATTTTATTTCAAATATCAGATTTATTATAGATAAATAAGAAATTAGTTAATTTCAAAAAATATAATTTGATTTTTATTGATATAAGATAACATATACAATAGTTTATAAACAAAAACAGAATAAAGCGAAATCAAACGCCGATGTTCGAAGCGCACATTTGCACCAAAGCGGGAGAAACAGTTCTGAAGTAAGGATGACTCAAAGCTTCGTAAGCAGTAATCCTTCTCGCTGGATTCAGCGTCAGAAGTTTGTTCAATAGGTCCAAAAACTCAGACGAAGTGTTTTGGAAATATGTGGAAAAATCGATCGAATTTGGCAAGGTTATATCTTCCGACAACGAGTGTCTAAACTCAGGCCAATCCTCGTCTGAGGGCGTTCCCAGTGCCCTGCAGATGTGAACGAGCTGATCCAGCGGGGAATCGCCTGGAAATAAAACTCTTCCGCGTGCCATCTCCGCGATAATGCATCCAGCACTCCATACATCGATTCCGAGGCCGTAGTAGTCGGTTTCTATCAGCAATTCTGGAGCCATATAATAACTTGAAGGAAAATTAATATAATTTCGAGTCATTGGATGATGATAAGAGCGCGATTTTCCGAATCCTGAGACCTTCAGCATTCCTGTTCTATTGATTAAAATGTTCGATGGCTCAATATGTTGGTGAATGTATCCAACGCTGTGAATGTAGTTAATTGCACACAACAGTTGATACGAATATGACTGAAGTAGTGCTGGGTCCAGTGGTTTTCTTGTTTTGTCGAGAAAACTGCGTAAATCTTTATCCATGAACTCATAAACAATTAAAAGTTGATCATTTTCAGGTACAACGTCTCTCAGCGGTATAATATTGGGGTGGCTCATGTTTTTGAGCGTCGTAACTTCTCGCAAAGACGATACTGTGACGCCATCTTCCTCCTGGTCCATTTTCGCGACTTTTAACGCCACTCTTGCGTTGTCTCTGTTGTCCGTCGCTTCATAAATGATCCCGGAACTGCCCCTGTGAATCGGCTTTCCGATAGAATAAATCGAACTCATCTTTTGAAATTATTAAACGGTCTCAAATCATAGAGATTTTGCACTTTTTTGTTTTATTCTTTTGTTATTTTTCTTTTATTCCGATTTGTTCTCTTAAATTGATGAAAAATAATTAATAGATTAAAAAATATTTTGGAGTTTATACTAGAATTTATCAATAAAAAATATGATTACCATTTGATTTTGTGAAAATTTGTTTGATAACGAATAAAGAAATTGAATTTGAACAATTTTTGATTGAAGCCCAAATATATATTAAAGAATATGATTGATCTTCACAGAGAATTTATCAATTTATTAACATGCTCTTGAGATATTTCGATATTTTTATCTCTTTCATCTTTAATTCACTCATTATGATCCTAGAAACATAGATCATCTATGTGTTAAAGAAAATAAATAAGATATCGAATATATTATAAATTTTGACAAATCAGTAAAAAAAGTAGAAGATAAAGTGGCTATATGTTTATCTCTTTAGTTGGACTTGATTGGCTTGCCGGACTTGTCGAGTGTGTAGTGGCAGTTGCCGCAGTACTGGCGACCATCCTTGTGCTTGGCGAGGAAGCAGCCCTTGCAGTTCGGGCACTCCTTGCGCTGGGCCTCAACAGAGCCGTCCTTGCCGATCTTGAAGAGCTTCAAGATTTTCAGCTTCTCCTTCTTGCGCTGGTGTGGGACGCGCTTCTTGGAGACGAAGTTCTTTTTCTTCCTCTTCTTCTTCTTGCCACCATCGTCGACTTCGAATTCATCAAGAACAGCGTTCTCGAAGACTTCGCCAGCGAGCTCGAGGCCTGTGATAGCCTTGATCTCCCCTAAGGAGAGTCCGGAAGGAACCTCGACTGTGAGGAACTTTCCGGAGAGAGTCCTGATAAAGACCTGCATCAGAAAGGCCGACCAAACCGCTATAGCCGCTTTTTTAAATTTACTTGTCATTTTGGTATTTACTTGTCAGTTTTCGAATATTTTTGTCATGTAAGTTTATCAAAATTTTAAAAATATGACTTGTAAAGGATTCAAAATTTGTTTAGATTCAAACTTGATTTTTAAATTCTTTCTTTCTAAATATAATATTAAAAAGTATTTATGTTTTTGACATGTAAATATAACAAATATAACTTTATGACGCGCAAATATGACAAAAATGCTTTTCTGACGTGTAAAAAATGATATTATTTTTTATACTTCGATAATTTCGATGGTAATATTCAACATAAATGATATAGTCAATATTTTACGAATTAGATTGTTTAGTAATGAAATATCTCAATAAGAAATTTGTCGGATAATAGTTTTGATTAATTATATTACTATAAAATCTATTGTTCTATCTATGACATAAAAGATATTAGCTTTCGATTTTTCTGCCAAATAAATTTTAGTTACATGGCATATTTCGCATAAATCATCAAAATCACAAAGTTTATTAGTAAAAGGAAATAGTATATAGATATCAAAAAATTATTTATTTAGACTCTTTATTGATCCATAAATCGATATGACAACAACAAATAAAAAATAAAAAAATATGATTGATGAAGACGATTTCTCTGCAGCGAATTTTCTCCAAAATTTGGGAGGAAACGAGAACCTTGAGAAAGCGATGGAGATTATCAGGAACGAAATGATGAACGAGCAACACAAAACAGTTCTTTCTATTCGATCTTATTTTATTCTTCTTTATTTCTACTTATATCCGAAAGAAGCTGCACTAGCGATCAGCCATAATGACCTTTTGGATGACGTTTTTTATGCTTCTCAAAGTTCAGCAACTCCAATCGATTCGTTATCCTCACAGGTTCTTTCTAGCTTCCTGAAATCGCTATACGAGAGTCCCCGGAAGTTTATTAAGTCATTGATCAAGTCAAAGAACATCGGTTCCTATAATTTTTTTGCTTTTTCGACATTTCCTGCTCTTTTCGGATTTTTTTCTACGCAAGAGCTATGCGATGCTGCGACAGTCTTCATGATAACGTTTTTGCAGGAGTCAGACAGCATCGATCTCGCTGAAAAATTGACATTAGCGATTTTATTTTCGTCATATTCTTTTTTAAATTCATTTTGCCACGAAATTTCACTACACCCGGTCATAGATACGCTCAGTTACGAATACGTAAGAAAGAGATTCCTTTCAGCTCTTAAACTCGCGATTTCAAATTTGCCTTCTCAGGCTTATTTCACTCTTTCAACACTGAACGCGAAACACCCGAAGAAAGTTATTTCGATTCTGCAGACTTTCATTCTTAATGCGATGAAAATATGGAAAGCGGGCTCTGCGACGGGAATATTGCTGCCACAGACGTACGAGGAGTACGTTGAGGGCAAAGAGTTCCAAGATATACTCAAAAAAGTGTTTTTCTCGAAAGTTATTCCAACATACGAATTGCCGTCGCTCTGGAAGCGCTGCGGAGGCACACAGGAGTCCATTGTCTTTTGCCCCGCTGATTTACAAATTTTGGTGTCGATAACTTCATTTTCTAAAGAAGCAATTCCAATGTGGTCAACAATTGAAAATGCGTCGAAAACATTGGCGGGATATAGGTTCAAACCGTTCACTGTTATGTTTTTTCAAAACATTAAGCGTCCCATACAAAAATTCAAGAAAAATTTATTCGATTTCGATACAGAAAACAAAACGGAGCAATTAGAGAATTACATCACAGTTAAGCTCGAACAGCAACACATACAGTCATTCCAAATGCACGTTAGATCGATGTTTGATGTCGCATCAAGTATTTACTTTAAAGAATCCGTAAAAAGGATGTTTCCGAAGGTGTCTGTGTGTGATATACCGAGATTGATGGAATCCTACAGTTTTGGGTCTCCTGAAGATTTTAATTCGTTAAATATTTTTTGCTCAATTTTAACAATCTCAGAGAGCGTAATTCCAAGCATCCCGAGTTCCATTGTTGAACTTTTCAACCTTTACGTGTGCAGATTGATGAACGGAATCTGTGAAGCGACAAATGATTATATTTCGAAGCCATTCGTTGTAGAATTGATGCACTACTTACCGGGAGTGAGTGAATACGCTCTTGGGGACATTGTCAGTGCGTTTTCATTCGTTTTCATGAAGATCGATGAAATTGTCGAAATTCAAGATTTGCCGTTCGATTACAAAGTTCTGCTTTACAAATTTGCGATCATCGTCACCGACAGCCACAGCGTGTTGCGTGTTTTCCTTCTAATGAGAGAATTATTCTTCAAAACAGACGTTTTAAGCAATTTTCTCCCGAAAGAAGTTTGCCAGCGATGGATGACATACGTCGCCATCATAGAGAAGATCATTTCGTGCGATAAGATTCTTAAGGACTCAATTTGTTCAATATCATTTGTTACCAATTGATATTTTATAAATCTTTGTTTGTAGTTTTTTTATTATATTGTAATCTTTTAATATACTATAATATATCATATTTTTTTATTGATATTTCAATAGTTTTATAATATGATTTTATGAATAAAATATATTTTGAGATTAACTAAAATCTTTTTAATATGTGATTATGGTGGAACTCTATAATATATATTTATGATATAATTGAGATGATAAAAATAATTTTATATGATTTTGAAATTAAAAAAACGGAGAACAACTATATAATATAAAACATAAAAGAAAAGCAATACCATAGTTTACAAGCTTTAATTTCAAAATAGTATAAATTTCTCCAAAAATCAATATTATTTTTTTCTCGGAGTACAAAAAGTGCATTTACCTCAACATAAAAATTTTTAATATTTTTTAGTTAGTGTAACATAAAAATAGAATAGAAATATGAAAGGTATTCACAAATTAGCGTAATACATCAATTTTGAGTCACAACAGCAATTTCAAAAAATAAATTAACAAATTCATCATTTTTAATCTCTACATAATATAGAAATGCCAATTATCAAATAAAAATATTAAATTAGAAAAAATCACAAGGAAATCAAAAAATTCAACTAAAATTATTATCAAATTTATGCTCTATTTTATATGTAGATATCATAAATAAAATAAAAATCATAAAATAAATGAATCAAAAATAAAATCAAAAATTACATCAAAAATAATCTTTACACAATATGTAAATATCAAAAACAAATATAAATAATAATTTCAAAAAAATCTCGATGAATTCAAAGAATTTATTCACAAATTTTATTAAAAATAAGAAACATATATTAAATATATGTTAAAAATCAAATCAAAATCATAAAATTAATGAATCGAAAAAATTCAAAATTTTCATGAAAAATAGACTCTCTATCATATATAAACATCAAATATCAAATAAAAATCAAAATATGATTTCACTTCGGTTGAAGTTTGTGAAGATGTAAACTAAAAAAAATGGGAGAAGTTTCATTAAAGTTCAAAGCTTTAATTCTGACACTTTTCTTCATCTGCGGCGCCTGTTCCGCGGTCCTCGGCAACGTTCTCTACAACATGAAGTCTCTTGGACTTCATAATACAGTGAAAGAATTTAGAAAGCCAGTTTTCCAGACTTGGTCGATGTTCATTGCGATGTCATTGCTGATTTTCGACACACCTCTGTTTAAGCAAGGCGGATGTCCTAAATACCAAACAGGAGGAAAGATTCGCGGAATTGGACTCTTTAGAGTCGTTTCTATTCCAGCTCTCTGTGACATGTTCGCCACATACCTGCAGAACATCGGTCTTTTGTACCTTCCTCCGTCCGTTTGGCAGATGACACGTGGTTCTATTTTATTATTCACCGCGTTGATCGCCATCTTCTACAGGAAGAAGAAACTATATTTCGTCGACTGGCTTGGCGTCATCACAACTATCTTGGGCATCACACTCGTCGGCGTTTCCGCAATTTTAGGAAAAGGCGAATCCAACGCTTCAACAGCGAGCGTTTCCACAGGAATGCAGATCCTCGCTATGTGCCTCGTCGTTATCGCTCAGGCTCTTCAGGCATTCCAGACAGTCGTCGAAGAACAGCTTCTTCACGACGTTGACGCGACAGAGAACGAAATCGTCTCATTCGAGGGCCTCTGGGGTCTCTATTTCTCTACATTCTTCACAATCCCGATCGCTCAGATCCTCCCAGAGAGCCTCAGCGACCAGATGTTCGAGCACACGGGCGAAACGTTCATCATGATCGCTAACTCCCTCCCGATCTTCATCTTCATCGTCATTTACATGGTCGCCATCCTCGGCTACAACATGACAGGAATGTTCGTCACATCTTTCTCGTCCGCCATCCACCGCAACATCTACGAGGCACTCAGATCCGCCGCAGTCTGGGCACTCTCCGTCGTCATCTACTACATCGCACCGAAGAGCGGCGCCGGAGAACCTCTCACACTGACGTCTCTCATCCAACTTCTCGGATTCGCTGTCTCGATCATCGGCTCTTTCATCTACAACAGAGTCATCAGGTTCCCGTGCCTCTACTACGGCGATGAGAAGGTCAACTCAGAGCCGCTCTTGGAGAAGCAGGAGAACTAACGATTTAGTTATAGAAGCATATTATTTTTTATTTATCTATAGATCTTGATTTTACTATTTTGAATCATGAGAATAGATATTCGTAAATTATAATTTATACAAAACATTATAATCTTTTCCTGATAAACGTTTATTATTTTAGATTCAAATAAACAATTGTTTAATCAAAACATGCAATTCTGTCTAAATAACCAATTCACTGCAGTTTATAGCACCTAGCTTTTGATTTTGGAGTACTATAAACTGAGGCAAAATTGCTTCAATGTTGACTCTGTAGATTATACATTTTCAAACAGTTTCTTACAATTCGATAAAAGTGAGATTTATTCAAAGATTTCCAATTTTGTTTTCGAGATTTAGATTCCATTAAACTGCAATGACGATAACACAATCTGCACCACTGACGGTGTATATGAGAAACCACCAAAAACTGTTGTCTATTTGACAATAACATTGAAACTCTTCCTATCAATGCATTTTATGTATATACAAACTTAATTAGTGTTAAATTATCAAAAGATGTTCTTCTGAAGTGAGTGAGAATTTGTTGCTTTCGAATATAAAATTAAACCTAATATTCAGAGCATAAAAGTACTTTCAAACATTTTCGGCACCTGACGGTTTTTTGAAAATTTTATAGGTTTTTTTTGAATGTGGTGGAATTCAGACGTTTTCTCATTTCATTTATGGTCAGTGAAACTCCGGACTTCCATCTCAAGATTATCCTAATTGGTGACTCTGGTGAAGGAAAGATAAACATCCACTCAAGATTCACAAGGGATAAATTTTGTTATGACACAAAAACAACAATCGGTGTTGAGTTCGCAACAAAATCGATGATTGTTGACGGAAAGCAGGTCAAGGCAATAATATGGGATATTGCTGGACAAGAGAGATATAGAGCAATAACTTCTGCATATTATCGTGTCGCGAATGCAGTTATATTGTGTTATGATATCAAAGCAATCTTAACGTTCAACGATGTTGGAAGATGGCTTGAAGAAGTCAGAGAACACGTAGATCCAGGGACAACGATAATGCTTGTTGGCAATAAGTGCGAGCCTGAAGAATTGAGAGCAATTCCGTCAGAAGATGTATAAAATTTTGCAAACAAGGAGAATTTGATGTTTATTGAAACTTCATCAAAAACTGCAACAAACATCGACGAGGCATTCAAAAGAGTTGTTGCAGAAATCCTCAACAGACACAACTCAATTCATGAAAAAGATGACAATGATTCATCTCCCGAAAATGTTCTCAATAAGCCAAAGAAAACAATCGAAACTCCAAAACTTGAAGGATATCAATATAGAGGTATTTGCTGCTGAATTTATAACATCAAACTCAAAATTTCTATCGCTAATCTACATAACATAGAAATTAACTATTTCTCATTTGATATGTTTTTCAATTTGGAATATATTCATTTGACATTCAATATCTTTAATTAATTTTGGTTGAATATTTAGTTATTATAAATTCTTAAAGATTGCAACTTTTGTTTAAGTTTCGTTTCAACATTTTGATAAACTTTGTTGATTTCTGGGGTGTCATAAAAGTTTCCTTTCTTCATCAACTCCTGATGCGCGAACCATCTTCATTCTGGACCATATCGGTCATCATGATCAATCCATAGATCTTTGGACCTCTGTTCGTGCCGATATTGAATTGCAGTCTGAAGAAAGTTGACTGTGTAAACTCCATTCGATTTAGTGATTCTGATCACCGTTGTTTTGAGAATAATGCGAATACACGCCAAAAGAATCTCTCGAAGAAACTTCGATACCTTTTGGAAGCTCGTTACCAAAATATCCAAATATATCATCAGAGAAATGCGGGAATTCAGCTCTGACCAGTGAATATGTTTCTGATGAATATCTTTTTCCTTCAGTAATCAAAATTTGCTTCTGTTCATTGCTGATTTTTTCCATGATTAGGTCAAGTTTATAATCATGAATACATTCCAGATGTATCAAATATCCATCTTGAATCTT
This sequence comes from Trichomonas tenax, assembly GCA_023091735.1. Lineage (NCBI taxonomy): Eukaryota > Parabasalia > Trichomonadida > Trichomonadidae > Trichomonas > Trichomonas tenax. The sequence continues at coordinate 135,392 of JALKBU010000016.1, forward strand.
TATCGGTGGAATGATGTTCTGCAATGTTCCATAGAAAATTTGTCTTTCATCTTCCCATATACGACATTCAATACAATCACCAGTCCTAAAACTACATGAAGAATTACAAGCACATGTTTTCAGTTTCAATATTGGTGGAGTTGCTTAGTCTATTGCACGTTGATTTATTAAATCTGTTTTTGAGATTAACTCCGACAATAATTCAGATCTGATTTTCGTTGAACTGGAACAATCATTCCAGGCGTAGATCAAATAAATTATTAAAAGAGTTAATAAAGGCATTAAATAAAATACGTAATAGTCACGAAAATTATGAACAGCTCCTAAAATTACACAACACAAGCAAATATTGAGCCAACAAGATTTAATCCAATGGTAGCTTGTGCTTGCAGATACTCGACATCTGTGCAATAATATTTGGCCACAATAGAAATAATCCAATTATGAATTATGACAAAAAAATTCTATGAATACGATATTGTATTTTATCCAAAAGATTATATCTCATTTCATGCTTATTTATATTTAGTTTTGGTCTGATATTTAAGTTATTGGCATTGTTTATTTCATGTTTCAGTGAAAGAAACGGGCAATTAAATTTTTATACACAAAGTCGGCGAAACTCGTTTTTTAACTCACTGGATTAACTTCTTGCTAAGTTATTGAACCCCAATGTACAAAATCATCTTGTGCATGATATATTAAAGAATTAGCTAACAAAGTATATATTCATTAAAATATTAGATATATCTTGCATCAAAAACATTGATTTGCCATGATGTGCTTTACTCATTATAATATATTATATTACAATTGTATAGCATTTTTATAACGTAAAATAGGCTGTTGTCGATGATAAATAGGTAAATCTAATCACAAATATGCTTTTTTAAGCTTTTTGGAAAAAAGTATTCTAAATGTTCACACATAAGTTCTGTGTGTTATTCTCCCAAAAATAATGATGATTCATTTTTGCGCGGCTAAATTTGAATTCAGTGAAATCTGCAATTCTCTCAATAGTTTATTGTTTCATGCATTTTGCAATAAAATATGTGCTTTAATAGATGATTTCTACATCGCCAACTATGAATTAGTGACTTAGATGTTAATTATTTAATCTCATCAAATAATTATTTGTTAAGACTTCTGTATACTGGGAAACGACAAAAAATCACGAAATATATTGAAGATAATGTTTAAATTGATCTATTAAATACGGAAATGAATACAATTGAAACAATATTAAAAAAATTATTATTCTTAGATTTTAATACAATAAATATGTTACCATGGACCAATAATGTTTAGTTCACTATGTGCTATTGATTAGTTCAATATATTTGATGAAAAGATTAAAAAACCAATGAATCGTAAAAAATCAGCATAGATATAATATCAAAAGAAGAATTTATCATTTAATGAAATACCACAAAGATTTCTGCTCATTTTTCCAAAAAAGTAGTATAAGCTTGGGGGGTGTATGACAATTTTTGTAACTATATATAGTGGGGACAATAACTAATATATATAGTGGGAAAAACTAAGTTAATTTTAAATTTTATTTATTTTTATTCTTACATAAAC